>PVLD010013836.1:0-54428 GCA_004027595.1 Dinomys branickii | reverse complement strand
TATTTTCCTGTTGCTGAGTTTTCTCCCTTCCCCCTTCTTTTTAATTGTTTGCCTTGCCTGATGAATTCTTACCAGGTTTTGTGGAGTTGTAGTCTTTGTTATCTCTTTCTAGAATGTCCTTCGAAACATTTTGAAATGCTGGTTTGGTGATCATAAATTTCCTCAGATGTTCTTTGTCATGGAAGTATCTTGTTTCTCTATAAGTTTTGAAAGGTAATTGTGTAGGGTACATCAATCTGGGTTGAAGGTTGTTTTCCTTTAGATCTTAAAATACTATATTCCAAGCTCTCCTAGACTTCATGGTTTGTGCTGAGAAGTTAGCTGTGATTCTGATGGGCTTTATAGGTGATTTATTTCTAACAGCTTGTAAGATTCTAATCTTCTGTTGAATTTCTAGAATCCTCACTATTATATTCCTAGTTGTAGATTATTTTTTAATGTAGCTAGTTGGAGTTCTATACGCCTCAGTTAACTGTATGTCAAATTCTTTTTCTCTGCCATGAACAGTTTTTTACACCATTTGTGTTATCTCATGCATTTTCATTGGCTCTAATCAATTTTATTCTTTGCTTCACCTAGCAGCTGCTGAATTCATTTGTCATGGTCCCTTGCTAATTCTAAGAAACTTTTCTTTTCATGGTCACTAACCATAAGCCTGTCTTCTATATCTGAGATCCTGTCCTCACGTTGGCTTATTATGCTATAAATATTTTCAATGGAAATTTTTTCTCCTGAATAGCTGATTGAAGCTACCTGATGGATTCCATTTCTTTCCTATGCTGAGCATTCATGATTCATAATTTTTTTAATCTCCTCTATTTTTTGTTTGTCCACTCTAGAGTCACTAAGGACGGTTTTCATTGTGGACACAATCTCTGAAGTTATTTGAAAATTGTTTCTTATTTGATTTTTCTAAAGCCTCTTTCAATTACTTTGTTGTTACCACTTCAGAGAGGCTAGAGAGTGGGTGACTTTTGGATTGTCCCACCTCATGCCCCTTGGGTTTGCCTTTGGTGAACTGGTTGTCTCGGATTGCATTTTGTTTAAGTATGTTCTCATTTTCTTTCTCTTCTTCTTTTAGTTTAATTATTGGGCTGATGTTTGTAAACTGCCTGTGGTGGGTTGCTTTATTGCTAATATTTAGAACCCTTAGGAAATGACAACTTCTCTGGAGTACTTTTCAGGTATAGCTGCTTTTTGAATTTTGAGTCAATTGCAAGAACTTAGTCTTCAATTTTTTGAAGTTGCTGCCTGCTTTGCCCAGCCCCTGGTTCTTTGTCCTTATGTTTGCCTCACAAGTGATTTTGGGGGGCACTGAGAAGTGTGCCCCTCTTGAAGTTTCCCTGAGGTTGTGAGGGATTACCATCTTTGTCAAATTTGGATCTGCATTGATTAGTCCAGTGTTATTCTTTATGACACCAAGGACACAAGCCAGATGCCTTAGCCTTATCTTTAGATTCCTTTTTCCTTCCCCTTTTAGGTTGTTTACAATATTTGATGAGATGTCCTGATTTTGCACAATTAAAACAAGTATTTTGCCTATGTTCGTCAAAGACAGCTGCCATGGTTTGTATTATGTGGGAAATAGTCCTCACATTTTGACATGCCTTTATTAAATCCCCCAAGTTATAATGTCTTCCAGTGAGATGAGCAAATTTTAGTGACATTCTTATAAGCCAATTTAAGTCAAAGTATTTGGAAGGCATCCAGTTTCGGTACCTGCTGTTCTACAGCTTTCAACAAGTGATTTATGAAATCTAAAAAGGATTCATTAAGTCCCTATCTGATGTTAACAAAGGATCCTTATGGGGATCGTTGCCAGTCAAAGCGATGGCCTTCCAAGTCTTGAAGGCTAACTGTGAACATTGCTGGGCTAACTGGCTCCTGCTTGTGTATATTGATTAAGACGGTATGAACCCTTACTATTTGTAACATGGCTGCCCTCACTGGAATATTTTCATCCAAATTAGACATAGATAATTGTAGAGCTGCGTCATTGTAGTCCGTATTACATACCACATATTTGGTGTGTGGTAACAAAATTTTACACATTACTTTCCAATCATAAGGAAGAATGCTATACTCAGCCCCAACTGCTTTGACCATCCCTACAGTGAAAGGAGACTACATACTATTCTCCTGAATACTCTTTTTCAATTCCTTAAATGTAATGAAAGGAAGTGATCCATGGGTATGTCAGTTGCTATGAACAACAACTGGATACCCTTAGTGCAATGCATCAATGTCTCCTTTTGATAGCCCCTCTCTCAGACATTGATCTATCGTTTCTCTTCTGTGAGCTTCTCTTGGAGCTTCCAGTGACAAAGGAGTGTCACAGTTTGGCCAGTAAGGCTAGGCAATGCCAAGGGTGGAATAGAAGGGTAAAATAATTTTTGTCTCCCCCGTGGCTTCTCAGAAAGAGGCAAGGAGATTAAAAAGGTTAAAAATCTCTCTTATCACCATAAAAAGTGGTTGTAGATTTTTCTGACAGGACATGCATGGCAGCAGAAGTCAGTGATGGCTCACACAAGTTCCTTTCAGTTTCAATTTGCCTGCGGCCAGAGCAGTTGCAGCAGGACAAGATGAACAATCAGGCGCTGGTGTGGGAGAATGAGATCACTCTGGATCTCTGTCTGAAACAAAGTGGTCCTCACAATCGCCCAAGTGATAACTACATGAGGGTTCTTATGCTAACCTCATGAAAATTTATGTTTTAAAGTCTGTCCAGTTTGTTCCCATAACTCAATATCTAATGTACTTGTCTCTGGAAACCAAAAGCAGCACTTTGAAATAGTAACTAAGAGAGTCTGTAACTCTTATGGAGTTACAGTTGCACAAACAGTTCAGAGAAATTGTTGTAATGTTTTAAAGTTGGGCTCGTGGGTCAAATTTTGTCCCATCCTTATGAACATAGATACCCTGTCCAGCAGGATGAAATACATTGAATTCCCCGAATTTTTTCACCTACTTTGTGTTCATGTTGAACTTGCAGTAACCAAATTTTGTTGCTCAATTATTAATATTGGGGCTGATCTCTATAACTCGTGTCACATGATGAAAGACTCGTGACAGGAGAGGGCTGATGACCATTCTGCTTATTAAAGGGATACTCTGCCTTAAGTACATGAAGAACATAAAGTAACTCTTAGAGAAATCCAAAACATAGTTTGAGAAAGTACATGTTACATTTGAGCTTGTAGCATTGGGAATAGGGCAGATAGACTAGAGTAGAAAGATTTGGGAACAGCACAGAAAATGTGCTTACATCATGGGCAGCAAGGCCATAGCCTCCCTCCAAGTCACACCATACTCTGCACGGTCCTTAGCTCACCTGTCAGGATGGCCACATCTACAGCCTAGATGCAAAGTGCTTCATATATACATTTTCAGTGTTGACTGGGTCAAATGGAATTTCTAGTTTTAGTCTACTGAGGAATCTCTATACTGATTTTCATCATAGTTTTATAAGTTTACAGTTCTAGAAAAAATGCTTCATCAGTATTTGTTATTATTTAATTTATTGATGATAGACTTTCCCCATCAATTTTTTCAACATTTGCTTCCTGGGTTTTGGAGCTGTGATATTTTTTCATGTATCTTTATAATAGTTACATCATGGTGAATTGAAAATCTTATCATTATACGATGACCTTCTTTGTCTATTGTAATTTTTTTAGTTCAAAATCTATAAAAAATAACTATCATCTAGTCTGACATTAGTGTGGACACCTTTGCTCCTTCTCATTATAAATTACACTGAAAATCTTTTCTACCCATTCACTTTCTGCATTGCTTATGCTTTATTCTAAAGTTAGTCTCTTGTAGAAAGCATATGGTTGTATCTTATTTATTTATTCTCACAATCTATGTATTTTGATAGACATTCCAACCCATTCATACTCAACATAAATGTTAGCAAAGAAAGTTACAACAGGCACTTTGTTATATATTTTCTATACAATTCATAGCTATTTTTCTCTCCTCATTTTGACTACTGCCTTCTTTTGTGTTTAAAGTTTTATTTGTGGTGACACATTATTGAATTCAATTCATTTTTTATGCAGTCTATAGATATTTTGTTTGTGATTACCATAGAGTTTGCATGCATCCTACAGTTTTAAAAACCTATTTTATATTGATGCCGATTGGAGTTTAGTTTTATATATGATCTAATTCCCTGAAGCCTTCACTCTGCCTTGCTTCCTTATTCATATCAAATTTACATCTTTATATATTGTGCTTCTATACATATTTATAATTATTTCTATCATTTTGTCATAAATCATGTAGAAAAATAAATAGTGGTATTGTAAAACAAAATTATGATAATTATGGTCTTATATTTCTCCATGCACTGAACTTTACAAGAGAATATTTTTTATGTCTCCATGTGCCATTCCACTGCCTTATGATCTGCAAGTTTTCTGCTCAAAATTCTGCTGAAAAATCATACTAAGGATAACTTATATTTGAACGTGACTTCTTTCATTGCTGTTTTCAAGATTTTCATTCCTAATTTGGGTTTTTTGTTGTTTGTTTTTGTTTTTGTATTTTTGAGACAGGGTCTCACTATGCAGTTCAGGCCAGCCTTGAGCTCACTTTGTTTTTTTTTTAATTTTAAAAGTAAAAGGACAAAAACATATTAACAAACAGACACAAAGTAGCATAAGAATAGTACAATCAAAACTGAGTTATAGACAAGGTGACAGGGAATCAACAATGGTTGTTGCATTACATATTGATAACTTCGAAGTGTATATTCAGGAACATAGATATAGACATGCAAAATTGATCAAACAAATAGTTGATGATTAATTGTTTGATCAATT
Organism: Dinomys branickii; assembly: GCA_004027595.1. Classification (NCBI taxonomy): domain Eukaryota; kingdom Metazoa; phylum Chordata; class Mammalia; order Rodentia; family Dinomyidae; genus Dinomys; species Dinomys branickii. Next base: position 49,599 of record PVLD010013836.1, on the reverse strand, counting down.
GAACTCACTTTGGAACCCAGGCTGATCTTGACCTCACAACAATCCTTCTGCCTCAGCCTCCCAAGCGCTGGGATTGCAGTGGTGTGCCACCACACCTGGCTCTAATTTATTTTTATAACTATTTGATTATAATTTGTCTCAAGTGAGTTTATTTAAATTCAACCTCCTTGAGATCTCCAGAGCTTCTTAGATTTGTATATCAATATCTTTCCACAAAGTTTGGGAGATATTTAGCCACTTTCTCTTTTTTACTGAGTTGTCTTTCTTTCCCCGTTTGTCTCTTGATGATATCTCATTCTGTGAAATCTATTCTGTGTTCATTTGTTTCTTTTCTAGGTCCTCAGACTTGATAATTTCAAATAACCTCATTTCAAATGCATTGATTCTTTCCCCTGTTTGAGTCTATTGCTTAACTCTTTTAGTGAATTTTTATTTTTATCATAATTTTCAGCTCCAGAATTTTGTTTTAATTTTTTAAATTATTTTGTCCCTAATATTCTAATTGTGTTCATATATTGCTTTCCTGATTTTCTTTAGTTGTTTTTTCATGCTTTTCTAATGCCATTAACATCTTGAAACAGTTCTTTCAAAGTATTTTTCTAGTAGAAAACATAGAAGGCTATATTTCACTGTGGTCTGTTTCTGAAAATTAATTTATTTCCCTTGATTAGTCCAGATTCTCTTGGTTCTTTATATGATTTGTGAACATTGTTAAAAAATGGACATCACTAAACTATTACATCACCATTTTTGCAGCCTGCCATATGTAGGTGATGATCTTACCAATGAGCTTACCATGAGGCCTAAAGTCTTCTGTAACTTTTTCTCTGTATTCATCTTCTCTGGTTCTTTGCCTGTGCTTTGATCCAATATCCTCTTCATTACAGTAACTTTTAAATGTCCTTTATTTCCTTTAGTCTTATCTCTGCTTCTTTCTTGGGACTTAAATGGCTTACTGCATTACACTTTCTGTGCTTTTTGCGGCAAGTATCAGCATGCCTACAGTGTTCCTGCAGCTGTCACATGTTGTAGTAAGAGCAAATGACTTCTGTAGCTTTCAATGTGAGATTAAGCAGTGCTGGGATTCTTGTCTGAGCTTTAAAATGAGATCAAAAGCCACTCATTTAGGTGTCATTCAGGCAGTCCAGAATATAGCAAACGATTTTTGTTCCTTTTCTATTTTATTGAGAGAGAAGTGGGAAATGTACAGTAAATTCATTACCATGCTCCATCCAGGAGAAATGGGAAAACAGTGAGTAAAATTATAAATTTTCTTCCATTTTGTGAGTACCTGTTACATATTTTCTTGATTGTTTCAGTCTCTTGACAGGTTTTTGAAGTCCCTAAAACTTATTTTAGTCTTCATTTATTTGCTCGGTTGTTTCTACGGTTCACAAAGTTCTGAAATTTTCTAGTCTACCACCTTAGTTTTGTCATTCTTATATCTTTCTAATATCAGATTTTTTCCTGATTTTTTCTAAAACTGGAAGCAGCTAAAAATAGGTGAATACTAAATAAATTGTGGTGTATCATGTCATGGGATACTATTTAGTGACAAAATGAATGAAGAGTTGTTAACAACTTCGATAAATTTCCAGAGACTTGTAGCAAGTGAAATAAAATACTTAATTCTCTAATTTCTCATGCATTATTATTTCATTTATTGGAATTAAAGAATGTAGATTTTAAAAAGAAGAGGAATACACTACTTGTGGTGATCAAACTTCTTGGTACCTTGCCTTTATGGGGTACACTCACACACACGAGAAGATTGCATTTAATAAAGCATGTAAACAAACATGGACACAAGTAAATTTGGGAAAATATAAAAAAAATTAGTGGGATTTTTTTAATGGTAGTATGTTGATATTATATTAAAATTTTGCAAGACGGGATCATTGGAGGAAATTAGAAAAGTGATATGTAGACTTTCTCTGTATTATATTTTACAACTACAGATAAATTTGTAGTTATCTCAAAATAAAAATTACATTCAGTTATCAGAACAAGTGTCATTTATTCATATAAATCTCCACTGATTTTTATTCCTTTTTATATTGCTTCAAGCATATATCACTACCTGAAATTGCTTTCCTTATGTACATACCTCTTTACCTATTTAGAATGTAGTGACTAATTAGCACTCACTCAAGGAACAAAATCAATATAAATAGATGTCTAATTATTCAAAAGATTTATTAGATAAAATTACAGGGTCAGGAGAGAGAGTCCAAATGGTCATCTGCAAAATAAGAGGGCAAATTACAAAAATGTTATCTGTGTTCCAATAGCAGTTACATGTCATAGACCTGGAAAGTCACTGTAGTCACTAGTTTAAGTCTGTGTCACAAGATCAAAGAGTTTGTGCAGAAAGGCTGAAGAGTCTCCACTTCAGAACCATGTACAAAGGCAATAGCAAAAACAGAAGCTCCTCCAGTAGAAGATAAAATGCTTCCACCTTCTTTCCCTCTTTATTTGGTCCAAGCTACAAGCCAATTGGTTGGTGCCACACACATCTGGTAGGGGTCTTCCCTCAGTTTGCTGGCCTGATCATCAACCATACATGTGCATACCCAGAACTCACTAACTCTTAGGCAGTTCTTACTGAAGTCAAGTTGGCATAGGATAATGATTATAGTCCACCCTTTGTCAACTTGACAACTAGATATATCTCCTTAAATCATATTTAATCTTCAAATACAATAGTAAACTCATAATTACATCAAATATGTTAAAACTATCCTACTTACAAATGGAAACACATTAATTCAGTCCCCAGAAAAGAAGGCACAGTTTTTCTTTGAGTGATGATTACTCTTCTGTTGGTTAAATTGTGAAATTTAACCATTATAATATAGACTTAGCAATACTTAAGAACCCACATGAAGGAAACCAATGTTATGCTACAAAGAAAGAAAATAATGATACATGTTTAATATATGTGTGTGTGTACTCAAGCACATGGATAAATAGGACATAAATACAGCAATTAGAATCGTCATCTCTGTAACTTTTTTTTTCTTTTTTTTTGGTGGTACTGGGGATCGAACTCAGGACCCTGCACTTGCTAGGCAGGCGCTTATTCCACTGAGCTATATCTCCAGCTTGTCTCTGTAACTAATCATGTGGCAATAGCTGTTGTTTATAACTACCTTATACTAAGCATACTATATTCTCTTGGTGTTCAGCAAGCACCTCATCATACATTAGTTCTTTACCTTATGGGGTAACTCATACCTTCATTCATGCTCTGCACCATTTGTCATTCTGCATTAGATTGGGTTGTTTAGGCTTTTTTACCTTAACAACAGGGAAAGGTAATACTCAAAGAAGCCCTAAGAGATCTCTGCACCACAAATATATTCCTTCTTATTTCTATTGTGAAATAACAGTGCAATTTTCCCTTGGTAGCCTGTATCAATCATCCCCTCCAGAAAACATTATAGTTCTCTTTTTCACTTTTTATTCAGAGGCATAAGGAGCCCAAAATTACCGGAAGGAATTCCTAGCTTCCAGTTTAACACAATTGTTGTTTTTAATGGTGTAAGATTTTCCCTATTTGGAACTAAGACTTCTGGGCCAGCAAGAAAAAGGTTTTGGGAACAAGATGGGAATTTTTTCCTAATGAGTAACTCAATGTAATGGTGTGTTGTACCTTTTCTATCCCTTGATTTCTGGACCCATGAATCTTGGGTATGACAGAAACAGAACAATATGTTGGCTACTGATTCAAAGCATATGCTTCAGCTTTCTGGAGAACCTTGCACCAGCCCTGCAACATAATGTCATTTTGTGGGTACTGTAATTGCATCCTTGAAAGGTCATTCTAATGTTCTATTAATGTAGTTGCTTCTGGATGGTAGAGAACATGATAAGACCAGTGAATTCCATGAGCATGAGCCCATTGCCAAAATATTTTGGCTGCGAAGTGCATTCCTTTGTCAGAATCAATGCTGTGTGGCTTCCACATAACAGCCAATGAGATATCTAGTAAGTCAGTGAATGGCAGTTTTGGCAGAAGCATCATGTACAGTAAATCCATACCCAGAATAAGTGTCTAGTCCAGTAAGGACAGATTGCCCTTTCCATGATGGAAGCAGTCCAGTATAACCTACCAGACCACAGGCTGATTACCCTGGGAAATAGTGGGGTGGTAGGGACTCAGTGTTAGTCTCTGCTGCTGGCGCACTGAGCATTCAGCAGTGACTATAGTAGCCAAATCAGGCTCAGTCAGTGGAAACCCATATTGCTTATCCCATGTATAATCTCCATTCCTTCCAACATGGCCATTTTGTTCATGACCTTATTGAGTAATGAGTGGGATGACAGCAGAAAATTTTTGATGGTTTTTCACAGAATGGGTCTTCCTGGTCACTTGATTATTCAAGTCTTCTTCTAAGGTCCTCTTTTGATAAGCATTTACATGGGACACAAATAAATTCACATCATTTGCCCATATGGAGATATCTATCCATACATTCTCTGAAATGTCTTTGTCATCAGTTTTCTAGTCATGTTCCTTGTAATTCCCTGACCATTCAACCAGACCATTGATTAACACCCATGAGGTGGTACAGGGGCACACATCAGACCATTTTTCCCCAAACAAAATGTACAACTAGTTGCACTTCAGAAAGTTCTTCTCATTGGCTGCCCTCAGCTTGCCAAAGTAGAACTTACTTCAGATTTAATCTTACCTTGTGGGAGCCACAATTCTCCACTCAGTCATACATTACATATAAATGAGAGAAGTTCCTAAAAGTTCATTAGTAGAAAATAAATTTGAAGATAAAATTAAAGCTGTGCTTAGGAGTGTGACATTTCAAAGTATAGAAGGAAAATATCTTACAATAATCAGAATAAAGGTACTAGATATTTTGCCAATATTTGTTTAATCTTTGAGATATTTTGAAATGGATGATTTTTTTCTTCAAATATTTTAATGTTTTGATTTTGATAATAGGTAATAATTGAGCCTAAATGATGGAAACCATCTTAGATGAAACATCTTAAATGTGTGTTTATAAATGACAGAGCTTTAAAATGTACTAACAGAAATCATTGAATTTTACTGAGTTATAATCAGATTCTTTAACATTGTGTTCTTTCATATGCAAGTACAAATTATTATATTGCCAGTTGAATATTTCTATGATGTTTATTATCACAAATTCACTATACTATATTTTATCAACTTCTTCATTAATAATGATACTTGTTAAAGTATGCTTTAAATTTTAATTAACAAAAATAATTTTGTGAAAATTTTATTTCAAGTAATTAATAAAATAAATTAAAAATTTAGTCTTGTAAATGAAAGTTACTTTTCATTAAACATATTTAAGAAAATACCCAAAAATATAAGAATTGAACTATCACTTCATACTTCCATAATTTACTAAGTTCAACTTTGAAATTTGTCCAATGAGTTTTCAGTAATGTGTAGTTTAAATGTCCTAAGAATTCACTATTTCTGTACATTTCCCAATCAGCTCTATTTTATAAGAAATTTAAGTATTATACATTCACATATATTTTTTGAAATCCTCATGTTCTGAAACAAACTTTGGCTCTACTTCTAATGGTTTTTCTGCATTTTGAGACTGATTTATTTTCTTATGATAATAATCCTTTTACAATGTGCTTTGTACAAAAAGAAATGCCCTATTTTTCAACATGGAATTAAGTAACCAGGTAGAGAGCTGGAGCACCACAACCTATATTACTGTGGGAGGAGTTATACTTTTGACCATTGAAACTTGGAAAATTTTCTTATACCGGTATTTACACAAGACTCCCAAAATGAAGGACCTCAGTGTTTATGATGGCAAATGAAAAACACTGAAGCAGTCAAGCTTCAGGTAATCCAGTTTATCTATACACTGCAGAGGTTAAATCAGTTGTGATTAATTCCAAAAATATGCAGCAAGAAATAATTAATTTAATAAAATTTTGTTATAACTAATGCTTTTAATATTTTTTGAAATGTAATGTTATGCAAATATGTCTAAACTCAATATGTTGACTCATAGCCTTAATGATGCATAAATATTAAAAATTAAAGTGAATAATAATTTCCAAAACCTGTCTGCATGATAGTCATTCACTAATATGAAAAACAAAATAAAATTGTATTACCTCATTAGGTGATGTGGAAAATGTGCAAAGAGAAACCACAGTTTAGAAAGACTCGTCCCAAAATAAAGTAAGAAAACAATATATTCTTGGGATTCTCATTCAACAAAAAATGAAAATCAGTAGAAGTAGCTGGTTCTGATGGAAATAAAAGAAATCCAGGCAAGTAAGTTTTATTTTTCTTTGTGATTCAAATTCATTCTTTTACCTATATGGTGAATGTTTTATTATAAATTGTATAAAATAATCTGTCCCTAAACTGAACTTATACAGATATTCTGATATATAACAGATATTCTGATATGTAACTCCCAACCTGCTAGAACATGAACTCAGATACACCGAGTTGGTGTTTCCCAAAATTGAAGAATGAATTCTAAGGAACAACAGAGGTTAAGAGTAAGGAAACTTTATTGAGGGAGATAGTTCCTGAGAGATGGGAGACAACCTGAGAGTAAGTTTTTATGAAACTCACTTCCTGGAGAAAGTTTTATAGATCAAAATCATGAGGTGGGTACAAAATCATGAGGTGGGTAAAACATGGGTCAAAACTATGATCAACCAATAAGATTGCAAGTATAGCCCCTTAGGTAATATTAGTCCAAAAGGGAAACAAGTCACATAACAAATGTACATGTAAAGAACAAAGATCTTTATAGAAAGGGATGGGTCAAGATGTCCTTGTCACCCACTTGGGTGAGTGGTGTCTATCTGGAATTTTTAAGACTGGGTTGATATCAATTATAATATATTACTTCTTCCTTGGGGAGGCTTGCAGGTCATTTCATTCCATCATTATCTTGAGGCCAAGCCTTCAACAGATATGCCTCCAGACACAGTTGTAATCTGTTTTTATCTCTGCACTGACTCTCTTGAGGGCCTAACCCTGTCTGACTGCCTATAATGTTACTACCTAACTTATTTATCTATAATATTCCTCCCTCTGAAGAGGTATCCCTAACTGCCATGAGAGGAAAGGGGCAATGACTGTTCTGGCTACTTCTGGATGAAGGGGATCATAGTTGTGATTGACAGTCAGAGATACTCTCTAGAGGGTCTATTTTTTTTTATTTAAAAAAAATAAAAGTACAAAACATATTGACAAACAGACACCAGTTAGCATAAAAAATAGTACAATCACAACTAATCTATAGACAAGGTGATATGGTCTCAACAGTGGTTATTGCTTTATCCATTGATATCTTCGAAGTGTAAATATATGAACCCACATACAGGCATGCAAATTTAGTCAGACAATTAATCTAGAGGGTCTATTTAAAGGCCCTCAATAGACAACAAGCATTCTCATCTTGGATACACAGGCATATAGCGTTAAGTCTGGAGAAGAAATGGCCAAAGAAGCAATTAAATATGCATAGGCCAAATAATAAGATCAATAAGAGTATTATGACTACAAGCAACAAATATATCCACCAGGAAGTGCCAGCAATAGCCTCCCACAAAGGTATAAAGAGAATGTTCAGGGAATTTCAAAATCCAACATGACATTAACCTGTCATTTAATATCTTAAACAGCCATCCAGATATTATCAGAAGAATCAAGAATGTACACACAGCATTCCTCTTTTACAATTCTAAAAGTACCCCTTTTGCTGCTGTTAAGATGTCTAATACCATCTGACTTTGGAGGAGAGCTTGCTTCATTAAGTTTACTTCTTCATTTAGGACATAAAGACCAGTTGCAGTGTTGTTTAAGATTCATTGAGTATAGTTAGCTAAGGCCTTGATATGTTGCATGATATCCTCTAATTGTAAGGAAGGGACAAACATAGAAGCTAAATGGTCCTACCAATGAAAGACACTGGTAGAGCATCAGTGTCATAGATGGGATAATTTTGGAGATTTTTCGATATTTTTGACCCTCCTCCCTTGTAACTGCACAAGTCCTATTGTGCATCTTCCTATCCATCCAGTTGTAGCTAGGGCCACAAATTATTCCACAGGACCAGTGAGTGTCACGGGGGCCTTCCTATCTAATTCTAGGGTGATTAAACTAGTCTGTTTCAAACGAGACTTCAACCAATAAAGTTATAATGTTTATACACTGCTTGAGAGGTGTCCCTCTCAAGTATTTAGTAGTTAGACCAATGAGAAATTATTTATTGGTTCCTAGCATAAATTGGACTTTCTACTAAGATGTGTTAATATTTACAGTTAAGCACGTATAATCATCCCCTTATAGCTTGCCTTTCTTGTACCATTTTCCATAAAGGAACTGCTATCAGAGAAGAGGGTCAAATCATGTTCAGTAAGTAGTGTGTCTAATGAAACTTCTCTGACTGTGTATGTATGGAGAATTACCTCTTCACAGTCATGTCTGTCAGCCTCAATTTCCTCCTTTTCTAGTAGAAAAGTGACAGGGTTTAAGGAGGAACATGTCTTTATTTGAATGGCTAGTCCTTCCAAAAGTAGAGCCTGGTATTTAAGAAATCAGTTGTCTGACAGCTACAGGCTCCCTTTGGAAGAAAGAATCCCTGCCACATTGTGAGGTATATATACAGTGATATTTTTGTCAGCTTGGATGCCTTTAGTACCAGGAGAGCCATAGCAGTCACAGCTCTAAAGCATGGAGGCAATCCCTTTGCTACTATGTCTAATTCATGATTCAGATACCCTACAGGCTGTTAAGCACATCCTCAGTCCTGCAACAGCACTCCCAAAGTCATGACCTGCCTTTCACCAACATATAGAATGAAACAGTGTCTTGTTTGTAGGTTCAATGCTGGGGCATCATGAAGCAGTTGTTCACACTTCTGAAATGCAGTTGGGGAATCAGGCTCTTAGGTTAAAGTACGAGTATTTGCCTTTTCAGCTTTCTTTATAAGCTGATAGAGGGGTTATTTGATCTCACTATACCCTGCTATCCAAAGGCAACAAATGCCTATAATTCCCCATAGTTGTTTTAGGATCTTGGGCTGTAGGAAGTATTGGTTTAATTCTCTCTTCCCCCAGCCTTTGGGTTCCTTTAGATATGATAAGGACCGTATCTAAGTATTTTACCTCAGGGCTGCAAAGTTGTGCCCTAGACCTAGAGGCCTTATAACCTGCGCCTGCTAGAAAACTTAGCAGAGCACAGGTGCCTTAGGTAAAGAGCTCTTCTGAGGGGGTGCATATCAGCATATCATCTACATATTTTAGGACTGTAACTTAGGAAAATTCAAAACATGCCATATCATGGGAAAGACTTGCCAAAAAAGATGAGGACTCTCTGAACACTTGAAGGAGCAAAGCCCAAGTCAATTGAGAGACCTAATTATGAAGATTTTCAAAGACAAAAAGAAACTGGGAAACTGTAAGCAAAGACATACAAAAGAAGGCATCTTTTAAATCTAAATTTGAAAACCAAATGGTATCTTCTGGCATCTCAGAAACAATAGTGTATAGGTTAGGTACCACTGGGCACATCTGTACTACTGCCTCATTTGCCAATCTAAGGTCCTGTACCAACCTCCACTCTCCACTGGGTTTTTGAACTCCCAAGATTAGAGTGTTGCAAAGGCTGTTGCAGGGTATAAGTAAACCTTGTGTCCTTAAGTTGTCTCTTATAGACAATATTCCTCTTCTAACTTCAGGCCTTAAAGAGTATTGTCTCTGGTGAGGAAAAATAGTGAGATCTTTGAGATGTACTTGAAATAAGGAAGCTCTTATTGCTCTTTCTATTCTATCTTTAGGTGCCCACACTTCAGGATTTATTTCTATCTCCATCAGAGGGAAGGAGCTGACCTGGGTGAATGTATCTTACAGTATTCAGGCAAGATAAGATATCTCTCCCCAGGAGGGGAACTGGACTTTCAGTCATAATAAAAAAGGAATGAGTGAAGAGAAAGACATCCCATGTACAGCATAAGGGTTGTGAGAAATAGCAGGCTACCTCCTCTCTAGTGACTCCTTTTACTGAATTTCATGGCTGGAAAGAAGGCCAGGGTTGAAAAGAAAGACATTCACCAGTGTCCAGCAACTTGCTGATTTCTTTTCCCTCTTTAGTCATGATTACTTGGGGCTCCTCTGTGGAGATGACCTTCTAGACAGAGGGAGAAGACAGAATGCCCCAGGTCCCTTCAAGTCTTGCCAGATCAGCTAAGATGGATCTAATCCCTAGGACCTCCATCTCAGGAAGGCAGTCCAAATTCCAGTGGTCACCTTTGCAATCACGGCATGGCTCAGCGGGCTCCTTGTCCTGATGTTTCTAATCACAATCCCTCCAAAGTTGACCTTGCTCTCTGTAGTAGTAGCAGGTGAGTTTAGTCATCTATCTCTTTTTGGAGCCCAGGAATTAGACATGGAGTCTGTTGTGTTTAAGGCCACAACCAAGGCAGCTACTTTCTGTTGGTCTTTTTCTTTTGTCCCTTTGTTGTCCTCCTGGTATTGATTATAAAACACTGAGACAAAATCCATCTAAAATTTCTACATCTCTATAGCTTCAATACATTTATGAAACTCACAGGTTAAAATCTGTATTAATCATTCAGCAACAACTTATACATTCATGAAAGTACTTCCCTCCCTTCCATACATAAATAAGGAGAACCCACCTTAGGAGGCCAGAGCAAGCCAGGTGTTTGGGGATTTTCCTTAAAACTGAATGTGATTTTGTCTGTTTCTTTTCTCTCATTGCTGAGACAAAATACCTGACACCAAAAATGAAGGAAGGAAAGGTGTATTTAGCTCACAGTTTGTGGAGGTTTCAGTCCATACTCGGCTGGTTCTAAGGCAGAGTGGCACATGGCAGAGGGCAAACGTTCATGGCTGTGGAAGACAGCAAAAGCAGCAAGAGCGAAAGGGAGGAGGGGCAGCAAGCAGCCTCTTTCCTTCCCTTACATTATATGCAAACTATCCGCCCCAGGGCTGGTGTCGCACTCACACTTATAACCCCAGCATTGGACCATGAATCAATCATAAACTGTAGAAGCCCACCCCATGACTGCATGAGGCTTTGGTGGGGGGATATCCAGACACACACCATAACAGTTTTGGTCCCATAAATACTGTGTTTTAGGAAATAGCTACTTCTGGTCTCACCCAGAAGTCAGTTCCTTTCACAGGGTCTCATTTTCAATTTCCCATACCGAGGAGCTCCATGACTATACTCACCTACTACTGCTGTAGAAAGCCAGGTCACCTTAGGAGGGATGGTGATAAGAGCCATCATGGCAAGAAGCCCCCAAGCCATGGCCTGCACACTTCATCAGGGACACCACTGTCATGTGTGTTCTCCTAGTTGGGTAAAATTCTGATGTCTCATTTGACCTAGAAATGGGCTATGTGTTCCTCATCTAAGATGACTTCCTAATCTTTGGCATTAGCAAACACTCATTTTCTGTGGAATCAACTTAAAAGTTCTTAGTTGGTGAATAAGAGGGAAACATTTATACAGTTTAGGATTCCTCCATCTCTAATCTCTAGCAGAAACTTGCCCCCAAAGAAAGAAAGTACAAAGTAACAGGAAAAGATAAGAAATCAGATCAGAAAAAGAAACTATTTTCTTCTCATGCCCACCGTGAGTTATTGAGACAATTTGTCTATGAGTCATCACCCTCAGCTGCAAAGGTGATGGTGGGGAATCTCAAGAGCTAAGATTGCTTTCCCACCAGCAGATCAGACCTGAAAAGTAACTGAGGCATAATAGGCTTGAAATTTCCCTTTAGAGTATAGAGGGAGATCAGACCAAAATGTTCCAGTGAAAGCTATCCTCCAAGTCTTAAGAATGGCTGCCAGCCTATTCTCTTTTACCTAGCAGTTGAATTCCCATGACTTATTAATAGGCATGTTCCTAAATATAAACTAGATTTCGTAAAAAGACCCATTTTACAGCATTTCATAAATTCACATTTCAGTTAATATCAAGGTCCACTAGAGGATGCTCTAACATTACTTTTCCCTATTGCTGTTGTCTAAAATAAAATCTAAAACCACAACACTCAGAGCAAGTCAAACAGGCAAGTAAGGATCACAATAAATTCAACAACCAGTAAGTCCAAATGCAGCATATACAAAACAGGAATCCAACACCTTGTCTGCAAAAGTAAAATGTCCCATCAAAGAAATAACATAATCTTCTCATGTTCTCAATTTACATTTATCACTATTTTAACAAAAAAAGTGCATAAAAAGACAAAGCATAAGCAACTAACAAAGATGACAATTTCTGACTACCTAAACAAGTCATAATCCAGAATCCATGAAAGAAAAATAAACTCTTACATCCTTCCAGTTATCTGACCAGAGCCTCCAATGTTATAGAACAAACTGCATAATTCCCAACCTCCTAGATGGCAGATACACCGAACTCATGTTCCCCAAAATCGATGAATGAATTTTAAGGAACAACAGAGGCTAAGAGTAGGAAATCTTTACCGATAGAGACAGCTCTTGGGAGACAGGAAGGGGACCCAAAAGTGGGCTGCCAATGAGCGCACTTCTCAAAGGATGTTACATAGAGCAAAATCATGAGGTGAGTACATGAATCAAAACTAGGATCAACCAATAAGATTGCAAGTATAGGTAATATTGATGCAATGGGGAAGCAGGTTGTGTTGCAAATATACATGGAAAGAACAAAGACCTTTTTAGGAAAGGATTGATTAGCAAGCCTTGGTCATCCACCTAGATAACTGATGCTTATCTAGACTGTACTGAATCAGAGGGTACCAACTATAGTATATTGCTTATCGTTTGGGGAGGCACACGGGCCTGGTCATAAAGTCTTTATCTTGAGGCCTGGCCTTCAGCAGATGCACCTCCAGCCACAGTTGTAATCTTCTCGTCTTCTGCACTGACTCCCTTGAAGACCTAGCTCGTCCTGTCCGACTGCCTACAATATTTCTACCTCACTTGTCTATCTAAAATAATACCATCATATCTTTCGTATTTGTATTAAGGTGAGCCTGCAATTCTTCACAGTTATATTCATTTTGAGAAACTGATATGTATATATACCTCATCTTGACCTTTTTCAAACCCTTTACCCCCACTTCTTACCCTTCACAACTCCCTTTCCCACCCCCAAATATATGTTTTTTTTTGTTTCCTACCATCTCTCTTTTATTTTACTCTTTTATTTATTTATGTTTTAGGTGTCTAACATAAGAAAACCATGCAACATTTAACTTTTTGTATGTGACTTACCACTTAACATTATGGTCTCAAGTTCCATCCATATTCCTGCAAATGATATGATTTCATGCTTCTTTATGGTTGATATATATAGTTTTCCTTACCCATTTTTCTATTGGTGAGAATCTAGAATGTTTCCAGGGCTTAGCACTTGTTACTTGTACTGGTATAAACATGGATAAGCGTGTATCACCATAGTATGATATCTAACTCTTTAGGGAATATATTCAGGAGAAATATAGCTGGATCAAATGAAATTTCTATTTTTAGAGTTTAAGGAAACATTATGCAGTTTCTATAGTGGCCGTTTCTATAGTTTACATTCTCATGAACAATGAAGAAGACTTGTTATCCAAATACTTAACAACTATGTCTATGCATTAAGTGCTAAAATTGATAAAGACTTTAAAATTTTCCATGTATTCTAGACTTCTTTGGAGCAAATGTAACATAAATAAAAACCAATATTTAGTGTCAAATACTTAGGCTACCTTTAAAATCTTAAATTATGCAATTTAAACTTTCAACCTTTAAAACTGATGTATATCTACAATATACTCATAGAAAATGCTCACCATATATTCACTTGAGATGTGACATTTCACCTCTTAAATATATTTTCTAGTTCTTGCTCTGCATTCTCTCTCTCTCTCTCACTCTTTCACGCTCTCCTCTCAGAAATTTCAAACAAAAATGGCTGAGACCTGAATACTATTTACAAAAGATCCAGGAATCATTTTCAATTAGTAATTGGGTAATTTCTTTTCACTATATCAGTTAGGTGAATCAGAATTTTTCCAGAGAATTTGATCCTTGTGCTATGCCTTTTATTAACTTGAACATGATAAATGACCAGTTGCACAATGGAAAAAATCACAATTGTAGCTTTACTAATTCCGGACAGTGGACAAATGGAAGAAATGAAAACAATAGTGGTGATGGAAAGCAGCAGTTTTAAAAAATATATACATGAATATTTATAATATTTGCAATCACCAAAACTCAGACATAATATAATATCTTTCAGTAAGTAAGTGGTTGAAGAAATTCCACAATAAATAAGAACAAATTTTCAATATACAAAACAACTCAGAAAAACCTCCAAGGAAGTATGTTTTGTGAAAAAATAACATTCTCAAAATTACTGTTTGCGTATTCTATTTTTAATAGTGCTTGAGAGAAAGAGAGATATAGTTTATAAAAAGCCAGCATGAAAATTTTTAGGGTGATTGAACTCTTCCATATCTTCACTATGGCAATGAATACTCAAAAGATAAATAGGTGATAAAATTGTATAGAACTAAATACACAGAAAACATACCCCCACAAACATGTGAAAAGCTAGTGACAGCTGAACAAAACCATGAATCATGTTAATATCCATATACTTTTTATACGGTGGCAAGCAACTTTGTAAGAAGATGTCACTGTGGAAGGAAACCAGATGAAGAGTAGACAAGAACTCTAAAATTTTTTCCAGATTGTATGTTAATCTACAGTTATTTCCAAATGAAATGTATTTAAAATGTATTGAAAGCAGAGCACATGATTCAGGGTTCTTAAATTATACTGTTTCACATTAGTTCCAATTTCTAGATGCCTCCACAGCCCCTAGGCCTGGGTGGCTGCACGGGGCCAGACTGAGTCCCCTGGTGGACCTGCACCTATCCCACACTCTCGAGCGTGGTTGGAAGCAGAGTTGCAGAATCCAAGGACTCCTTTTGATCTTCCACCATATTGCTTGATGGAAGGTATTATGCCCCCAAAGATACGACAAATACTCATGCCAAATGCATCCTCAACTCAATGAACTCCCTCAGGAAGAGCAATATCCTTGTGATGTGATGCTGGGAATATAGCAGAAAGACTTCCCTTTCCATTGGATTGTGCTGGCTGCCTGCAATGACTGCTTCTGTGCCACATTCACTAGTGAACTTTCAGAAAATTGGAAATCTGATGTTGGCACCCAAAGTTTAACCACCTCTACCATGGAAATCCTATTGGACTTTGTGCACACAGAAACAGTACATGTGATGATGGAAAATGTACAAGAACTGCTCCCCTCAGCCTGTCTGCTTCAGCCGAAAGGTATGAAGCAAGCCTGCTGTGAGTTCTTAGAAAGTCAGCTGGACCCTTCTAGTTGCCTGGGTACCAGGGATTTTGCTAAAACTCATGACAGTGTTGACTTGATGTAAGTGGCTGAGAGTTTTAGCCAGAAGCATTTTGCTGAAGTGGTACAGCATGAAGAATTTATTCTTCTAAGTCAAGGAGAGTTGGAAAAGCTAATCAAGTGTGATGAAATTCAGCTGGATTCTGAGGAGCCAGTCTCTGAGGTTGTCATCAACTGGGTAAAGCATGTCAGGAAGAGCATGAAGAGTCCTTGCCTGACTTGCTGCAGTATGCTTGGATGCCCCTGCTGACTCCAGGTACATTACAGAGGTGATAGATGCTCAACCTTTCATCTGCTTAGTTTACAGTGCAGGGATCTGGTTGATGAAGCAAAAAGTTTCATCTGAGGCCTCAACTTCAGGGGCAGGGCCCACTCACACTGGTTAAATCCATCAGAAGTGTGGGTAACAGATACTTAACAGAAGAGAATGCACATTGGATGGGTATAAGAGACTGGATCCTTCTCCATCTGGTCTGGAGGGCACTCTTCTTTCTAACTTCCCACATGCTTGGGAGAATATGTATATGTTGTGCCTCACACATTGCAGAGAATGACATGTGGACAGTGTCCAGCCTGGTAAACTGGAAAGATACCAGCTCAAATAAGGTTGGTAAAATCCAAGGATTTTTTTCCAGGAACAAATATATTTTCTATAGTACAGGTAGCTAGGAGCACTACAGGTTCATTCTGAAGGATAAGAAGGGCACCAGGAGAAGAGAGGTATATGATACTTCTGTGGTGATGGAGGACAGGGTTAGAAGATTAGAACTGAGGTTAGAAAAAATGACATGAGTTTAATTTGATGCAATGTGAATGAACCTGGAACATCACTGAAGTATAACCTGGGAGACTGAGGAAGATATATTATTGGAAGATATTTTTATTTACCCTAGGTCTTTCCAAAGTAGAGTGTTGTACATCTTCGCACTGAAAACTATGAGAGAATAGCAGAGTGAACAGATATTGGGATGAGAGAAGATGGCATAAATGTAGTTCAGTACACCTGGGACTAACTAGAAGTAACTGCGATTTTCAATTGTCTTCTTCCCTGCCAGAGCTTGTGTAGCCATGACGAAGTTTGTCTTGAATGGGAGAAAGACTATCTGTCCTTGTTGAACAAATACTACTATATGGGTATAATTGCTATTTATTTGGGGAAGGAATGGGAGTGGCAGCAGTCTAGCAGGCCAGCTACCCGATTACTGCCCCACTTTTTTCAAGGGACCAATTCTACTAGAGTGGTTTTTATTGAATGTTTAGTGCATTTAGTTTCTTTCCAGTTAGTTCTAGCAACTCTGCTGTCACATACTGAGCTCTCCCGTGTCATGGAGTGAAATTCTTGCTTTATGGGTACTGCAAATGTGGAAATGTAACACCCTAAACACGGATGGACTTTCCCTTTGCTCTAGAGCTCCATTTTTTCCCTTTTGCTTGGAGTTGTATTAACTGACAGAGTTCATTTCCATTGTATTCTTTTTTATTATAAAAGTAAAAGAACAAAAACACTACCAAACACACACAGTAGCACAAGAACAGTACAAAAACTGAACCACAGATAAGGTGGCAGGGGATCAACAATGGTTGTTGTATTACACATTGATAACTTCAAAGTGTATGCTCAGGACAATACAAATAGACATACAAGATTGATCAAACAACTAACATCAATTGTTCCCCACATCAAAGTGACATGAGATAATAGTGCAACCATGTCAGCCATCCCGCACATACATACATACCTACACAGCTATCCCCCTCTTCCTTTTCTCCTTCCATTCATCCCAATTGCTCTCTACTTTTAAGCAGTCTCCCTTCATACCTCCCAATCTATATTCCCACCTCCAGGTTCTTACACTAAAGATACAATACACTGTACATGCACATCTGATTTACTTCACTTATGAGTATGGTCTCTAATTGTGACCATTTGCCTATAAAAGCCCCTAGATTGTCTTTCTTTACAGCTGAATAATATTCCATTGTGTAAAAATGCCACCGTTTTTTAATCCAGTCCTCTGTGGATGGACATTTGGGTTGCTTCCACAATTTAGCTATTACAAATTGTGCTGCTATAAACATGGGTGCACATATATCACAGTGATATGCTGTTTTCAGATTTCTGGGAAAATACCCAGAAGGGGGATGGCTGGGTTGAGTGGGACCTCCAGACCTAGTTTGCTGAGGAATCTCCAAACCGATCTCCACAGTGGTTTCACCAGTCTGCATTCCCACCAGCAGTGCAGCAGAGTTCCTATTTCTCCACAGCCTCACCAGCATTTGTTATTGGACAATTTCTTGATGCTGGCCAATCTTACTGGGGTGAGATGAAATCTCAATATTGTTTTTATTTGCATTTCTCGAATGACTAAAGATGTAGAACATTTTCTCATATATTTATTTGCCATTTGTATTTCTTTCTCTGAGAAGTGTGTATTCATCTCAGATGCCCATTTCATCTTACTGAAAAGTTTTTGCGTATCTAAAGAAATCACCAGCAGAGTAAAAATAAAACCCACAGATTGGGAAAAAAAATCCTAACTGGCTGTCCCTTGGACAAAAGCCTTCTATATAGAACATACAAAGAATTAAAAAACATGAACCTGTCCAAATTCAAAGATCCAATCCAGAAATGGGCATCCATTGTATGTTTTAAGAAAACATTACAGTTGTCTCAAATGACTTTTTTTTTAAAAAACTTCTAAGTATTTCACTTTTATTTTAAACCAAGATAGGATTATAAATTATAACTATTAAAGAAAATAGGTAAAACAATCCAGATTTAACTTTGAAAAAATAATGATTTCAACTGATCTTATCCCAGGAATTTTCTTGAAACTACTGGGTGTAAGCTATTGAATCCATGAGGTATCCCCACCCAGTACTGTTTGGGGCTATACCTCTATATGAGACTCTGGGTTAAGGAGACCTAAGTAAGGTGATTGGGCAGAAAGAAACAAAATGTGGTTGCCTGATTGGCTGAGCTAAATTCTGTTTTTTCTAATTTAAGTGTTTATTTTTCTGAAATGGCATCACCCAGTCAAGGTTGACTTAAATTCTACTTTCCTAAGTTAAAGTTTTAGCTCTCAGAAATGACATGGCCTGTCTGCCTAGAAGGGGGATGGTGCATTTTCTTCTCACATTTCCTACTTGTAAAGGACAAACGAGTTTGAGAAGACAATTTTTTATTTGATAAAAGCACTACTCTTTCTCTAAGAATAAACAGAAATCTCTAATCTTGGCAGGTGAGATATGTAAGCTCTTTTAGTTTTGTAGGGCCATAGATGCTTGTATTGGGCTAGTGGATCCCAACCACAGCGGGCTGTTTTGATGGATGACATTGCTAGGATTAAACTAGGTCTTTGGGGTTGGTTACCATGGAAAGGGGGATGTTGCTGTTTGTCCTGGGGCATAAAGGAGACATAGAGCTTCAGGTGTAAGCATGAGAAAGGAATATTTTTGTCTCCTAAGGGAGCTTAGAATCCCACATCCCAACTCCTTGTTTAAGGAATAGGGTGTGTGTTGTCTTCTCTTGTGAGTGCCTCCTGCTCTTTGGGATCATGTCAGGGGAAAGGGAGGAATCAATCCAGAAGTAGGCAAAGTGTTTGGTAGGGGTCAGGGTATGCAGTCATCAGTATCTGGATGTTCTGAGAATTCTGTTTTGGAAGAATTGATTGAGGAGCTGTGAGAGACAAAGGACAAATACTAACATGAAAACGATGACTATTAGGGGACCTGTAAGAGGGAAGAGACACTTTCATGTCAGTGAAGATTTTATCTCACATATTTTAATCTCTGAAGCTTTATCAATGAGACTTTTCATTGCATCTCAAATGATTTATAACTTCTTGATGTAAAAACATTTTTCCTGCATGAACATGCAGAGACCCCTCTCATAGGCAGTTACAATGTCCAGGCCCCTGCAGTTTTGGCGGGCCAGCTTGATATTGGGAGACAAACAGCTATATGTCACTCTCTCATTAGTGGGTAGGCATAGGTTGAAGGTAAATTTTAAAAAGTGTTGTAAATATTAGGCGAGGAGTAAATTTTCTATAGGGACTTGTAGATTGGGTACATTTTGGAAAGTTTGAGGTGGATAAATTAAGACCTAGAAGTGCAGAAGAGCCTCTACTGAGGCCAAGAAGCTATGAGGACCTCAGTCTGAAAGAACTGGCAGTTGGCTGGAGACACCCAATATCTCTTTCTTGTTAAGAAATTAAGTAATTGAACAGTGTCTTTTAGGTTGCTTCTGCATTTATTTTTAACTTGTGGTGTTCATAGTCCCCATTACTGTAGTGTTTTAACTAGTAGGGACTGGGCAGAAGTGTGTTATCAAAGGTGATTGTTGGGAATTTTAACATTTTTGTTATCATAATTTTTACAATGAATCAGCAAAGTCAAGTATTTGACAAGAAATGAAGTAGTCACAACTTTAAAAGCTTTGGGCTTAGTGGGACCATCCTTAGCAGTCTCTCTTTTGAGTTTGTTGATCATCAGAAGTAAGGTGATTTTGAGCTTGGACTTGAGACCTAACCTGGGTGATGAGAGCTAAATGGACCTTTGCACAGGCTTTGTCAAAGGTCTAAGGACTATTATTAGAACTGTGGGATTCTGAAAGGAAAAAAAAAGCTGAAGCATTAGTTGTACAAACATAAACCAAAGAGAATTACTTAAGAATGGCAATCTGTAGCTACTTTTATCAAGATGAGCTTGAAAGACAGACCCAAATACCTTTTGTGAGAGTTACAATTAGACACTCACATATCAGAACTTTTCCTTATAAACTCTTAGCTCTATCTTTTGGTAGGGTTGGCACAAATGACTCCACTTTTATTTTGACAATATTTATTTATAACACCTCTTGTCCTAGAGGCATTGCTTGTTAATCATCATTTTGCTTACCTTTGTCCCTCATTTTTGGGATGTTGTTCTCATTGTTGCTCTGGTCTGGTCCAACACCAAAGGGGAAACAATTGATTATTTAGGGTTAGTGAACATTTGAACCAAAAAAGATGCTTAAAAGGAACAGATCTTAGGCCTAACCAAACCATCAAGAATATAGCTTAAAATAACTAAAAAATATTTATTTCCATAAACTTCAACCTCTAAAACCTTTCCCAACATGCTTAGAACTCTTGTTTTGACACTTCTTTTTCCTTGTAGGGCAAAACATTGTCATAAAAAGTCTTTTTATGACAAAAATATATCTTTAATTTGTAACTTTCTTTATATTTCCTTCTCGATCTTATTTACTGGTTTCTTTCTGTATAAGCCTAGTAGCTGTTCAGGCTTTTAAATGCCCTTGGTACACTTCTTTCTTGGTTTTCAGAATGAGTTTATAAATGGTTACATTTTCATTAGGACTGGATGCCAATAGACCTCCAGTTGGTCTTCAGTAACATCCTGATCATAACCAAAGCACAAAGCAAGAGAAGAACAACTGAACGCTGTAGTTGTACTTTGAGAATCATCTCAAAGCTACTTATAGGAAATATTTTAGGCATAGTAATCAGACAAAAACAGTAGCTAAAGTAAAGAATTCAAAGTAAATTTATAAATCATATATCATATTTTAATAGACCCTCGTTGTCTTTTTATGGGGAGTCAGGAAGGCTGTATTGTCTTTTGGCATTGGAGACAGGAGTCAATCTTACCTTGTTATTTTTTATGCTCCAGTGTAGCCTGTCCATCACTCAAGAACAATTTTTTGTCTAATATTTGGTCTTATAGTTTGATTTTTTAAAATATTAACTTGGGTATAGATTCTAGCTTGCATTGGTTCTTTAGACCACTTTTAAAACTTTATCTTCATTTTAGCCATGGAGAGAGTCCTGTCCGGTAGTCTCTCATGTCTATGGTTGATTATGATAAACACAGATTAACAGACCGGCAAACAAACAAGGTACATAATATAATTATCTCCCTAGGAGGTGCCCTAGCACTTTTTAGATAAATCATAGTATAGATCAATGGTAATATTTTTATTATTTTAATACTATAGAGTTACACCAAAAGATTTAGAAAGCAGAAAAGAAATCCGATTATGGAGGTTTCCTTTAACTTTTTAAAAGACAGACAGTGGGAAGCCTTTGGGCAGTTGGAGGGCCAAGGTGAAACTGTCTGTAGTGGAGTGAGTGACGTCTCTAGGCATACAGAAGAGAATGGTGTCCACCAGTAGAAGACCAGTGCCTCCTGAAAGGACAAGCTAAGGGTCATTTCCCAGGCCAAAAAGGACAAAAAATATCTAGGATGGGTGAGGAAATTGTGGCCCCTAGGAGCCCAGTGTCTCCTGAAGGGTCAGGATAAGAGAACAGTTCCCCAGGCAGGAGGGATGATGAAGTCCTAGGGCAAGTAAGGGAGTGATGGCCACTAGCAGGCGACAAGTCATCCCCAGGGGATCAGGTCAATAAAAGAGTTCCCCTGGCAGGAAGGACCAAGACGAATGATCTGGAGGAAATCTATAGAGTTACCGGACTTTTAGGAGATGATTGCCTGGATCAGAGAGGATAGCCGTGTTGTGTGGAAGGTTAGCAGTGGCAAGAACAGAAATTTGCCACTCGTGTTACCACCCTATATATTTCCTCTCTGCTTTTTCTGGTAATAGGATGTTAGTGAAGATGATCCAGTGAGAGGAGGTGGTATATAGGGCAGGAAAAAAGAAAGAGATATGGGAGTAGAGGGGAAAAAGCTGAACATAGGGAATTCCTTCCAATTTTCCAGAGCAGTGAAAGAAGTTATGGAGGTGGGTTATCTCTCAAGTCTGAAGTGGACAGCCTGTCTACAGGACACACCTGTAGAGTCTCTGGTTTGGCAGAGGACTGAGAAGAGCCCATATCTTAAATGTCCGAGGGGGTGCCTCCGAGGTGCAGTAGTCTAACCCATGACAGGCATCACCATTCTCAAGTGAGCAGACACAGACAGAGAGGGAAGACAAATGGTTGTGTCCAGTGATTTTATCTGTCCCCAGATCCAGAGCCAGAGGTTGGGACCAGTGCTGGGAATTACAGACAGATCCAACAGAGACAGTGGTAACCCCGACAGCAACTTGATGACTCATCCTCGCCACTCATGGTTACCAGGAAGAAGCCATGGGTGTGCTGGAGGCAAACTGCTAACAAAAGAGGCAGAGGGGATTGAGAGTGAGGGATAGGTCCCTAAGGGGAAGAAGCTGGTCACACTCCCACTCCCAGGTTTTGGCACTAAATATTAGATCAAAGAAGACCTGTAGTGAAACCAACAAGATAACCAACGAAAGAAAATTTGAAGGGAAGTTTTATTGCCTCTGGCAAATATACACCTGGATCATGACTCCTGGCCAGAACTGTTTGTGTTATTTATAGAACCCTGGGTTTAGGAGTCATGGGTAAGGGTCACTGGGCAGAAAGGGAACGATGAAGGTAAGGGCAATTGGCCAGAGAGGAGTAAGGCTGGTTTACCTGGTAGGACAAGCTAAGCTCTGACTCTCTAAATTAAGGTTTTATTTTTCTGAAGTGGTGTTTCCCGATCCAGGTTGGGTTAAATTCTACTTTCTAAGTCAGGTTTAATTGTCAGAAATGAGGTGGCCTGTCTGCCTGCTGCATTTTCTCCACATATGTTCAAGACAATGTTAGTTAGGTACCAGGCACACATTGGCTCATTCTCCCCTGTGGGTGAAGAATTATTCATTGCCATATATTCTAGACGCATAATAAAGGCTTCAAAAAGCTGGGGAACTTTTGTTCAATTTCATCAGATAACATGTGGTATATTCAAAATTTTGACCTAAGTTTATCTTACTTTTAATCCATTTCTCTTAGCTAGTACATTTTAATGCCACTGCCATGCTTTACCCATTGAAAGACTTGTTTCCCAAGGTCAACCATTTTTTCTATATCTAAATATAAAACTATAGTGATTTATGGAGGTAAATAATTTTGCAAGATATTCTGAGGTTTTGTGCTATACCTTGTAAATAATTATTTGAATATAGAATGAGTTAATGATGATAATTTTATAATGTGAAATATGTCTGTACAAAAAGAATTCTATACAGATACCAGCTTCTTGGCCAGTATGAACAGCTATACTTGCTTTTAATACAACAAAACATAAAAGACAATGATATTGACTATCAAACTGAATACAGTAAATTCTTGGTTTATGAGCATATCTTGTACAGGAAACATGATTGTAATATAAAATACTGCACATCAAAGCAAATTTCTCCATAAGAAATAAGGGAAACCTGGATGATTCATCCTGCAACCCAAAAATATTTCAATAAAATTATTACATTATTGCAATATAATAAAAAGTAATAATGAAATCATAAAGGAAAATAAATAGATTAACCTGCGTTTGCCTTTGAAAAGCTTCCTGGCTGGAGTGGAGACAAGAGAGAGGAGAGTTACTTTGTAGGATGACTTTCACCATCATTAATGGAATCATTACTTTCTACTGGCTCAATGGAACCTTTTTATTTTTGTGCAGTTTTAAGAAGTAATCTATGCAATGGAACTTGGTTTTTTCACCTTTTGAGGACTTTGTAGAAATGTGATATTGCATCGTTATCAAATAGGTTCATTGCTTGCACTGCTACAGCCTTATTCAAGTGGTGCAGTTCTAGAAAATTTTGCACTGCTTCCCACATTTTCCACATCTTGCTAACCTCATTGGAAGGAGGAATTCCTCCACCTTTTTTTTTTCCTTCTCTGCAGATGAGCTCTCCTACATAGCCTCTTACTTTGGGGAACCTATCACCTAGAATCCCACAGCTACAGAATGAGAGAAGCTTTGGCTTGGCTGTGATCATGTGACATTTGGCATCATGTACTACTTATATTGCAAGACATTGCTCATTTAACAAGTTCAAATGTATTAGAAATGTTTCTCATCTTGTAGAACACTCTTATAACAAGTTACTCACAATCCAAGGTTTTACTGTACAGTGATTTGTCAAGCCAAAATATTACCTGAAAGCTAGACACTAATTTTGTTATTTCAAGAATGAAGTAGTAGAAAATTCTAACCACCTACCAGTTGGGTTTAGTCTTCCTGTAGGGCCTACTTTGGAGTTAACCTTTGACTTTTTGAAGAATAAATATACAATTAAAATATTTATTATATTTATAATTGTTGAAATGAGATATTTCCTTTAAGGACATATGAACATATTTCACATAAATTTAAATATACTTCTTTTGATCACTACCCAGAGTGTTCTACATACCATAGCATAAAACTAATTTCTTGGAACTTAGAATAATTATAAAATGCAATAATGATCTGAACCAATCTACAGTGGATAAAAACTTTCTTACAATTTAACATAAAATGTTCTTCAACACACTGTATAAAACCACATTCACTTCAAAAATGTTTCTGATTATATGATCTCCAATTGTCCTTTTTGGTTCTTTTCATTTTGCACCATAGAAAATTAAAATGATTTGATTGATCTTTGTCCAAGTTTTTGAAATGTGTTACAATAAAGAAATAAAGCACTGTTTTACTTTAAAATATTATGCTGTCTGATTAGAGGTAATGATATCTTAGCTGGGTTCTATTAGTACCGTGAAATGATAAAAAAAAATCAATTCCTGAATGAAATATACAAACCGTAGAGTTCTATGTAATATAAATGCCACTAGCAATGCAGTCATATTTGCTATATATGTTCAAATTACCATTAGGGAGAGGAAGTTCAATTAATTTAGAAATTATATCTAAAGAATGAAATTCATATTGTATAATAATACAGTTCTTACTTGCTTTATTTTCTAGATGAACACAAATATAAAATCAAGTAATAATGAGACTAAAACAAGCCCACCACATAACAGAAAACTATAAATTAGATCAGAAACTGAGAAGGCAAAAAATAATATTTTATTGTTATCATAGAATGCTTTCTTCTAAGAAAGTTTTTATGCTTTAAGCATAGGTCGTTACATGCAGTATGATTAACTTTTTGATGAATAACTAACTTTTGTCAACTTAAGTCTATATTTTAAAGTTTTCAATTTGTGAAATCCTCACAATCCTCTCATTCGTTGCACTAAAGATTTGTTCACCAGGGTAAAAAGGTCTATTTTCCTTTTAAGAAGTCAATTTTGTGACAACTATTCTTGTGACCAAACTCTTTTCACATAAGATGTGTTCCTGCTGTTGGGATTACCTTGAGCAAGAGAGCACTCATTTTAAGCCCATCTTTTTCATCAGATAGACCTGGTTTTTTAAATATTAAAATAAATCAACTGTAGAATACCTACATATGTTAGAATGTCATAATGAATCTCATTAATTCATATAACTTGCATGTGTTATTCTAAAAATAAAACTTAGTCCACTAATGTAAAACATATACTTACATTACTGTGTGAAAATTTTACATTGAAAATTTTAATCCAGAGTATATATTTTAAGATTGCATAGAGAAAAAGTTCTATATTTTCTTACAGTATAAATATTTTATCCAACCCAATAAGTGTATATTGGGTATCAAAAAATAAAAGCATTGAAAAAATTGGAATGTTTAAATTTTTATAAATTTCATTTTTAAAATATGCTTCATGTACCATATTTACTTCATATACCATAAAAGTTCATATATTGGAATACTATCTTTTCAATATCACATTAACATGGCATTTAACCATTTAGTGGTGGTTGCTTAAGATGCATAACTAAAATACATCTCACAACTGCTTTCAATTTCAAAGATCTTTTTTTTTTTTTTGTCTTTTTGAGACAGGGCTTCAAAGATCTTTTTTAAACAGTGTCACTTTTTAAAATTACCACATATGTACAGCTGCAATAAAATAACAAATACGTTTTGCAGCCTAATTTTCAAAGTAATATTATTAGACTCCCTATGTTCTGATGTGCTAATTACATCAGAAACCAGCCACCTCTATTATTAAAAATAGATAAAGTGAAGTTCTCACTAAATCAATGGTGTCCTGGATCATGGTCACACAAAAGTTATGCTAGTCCAAGATGAGGGTGGGAATCTGAACAATAGCTTGGCTGACATAACTGAGTAATAGAAACTCAAAATACCATACCAGAAAATAAATCCCTGTGCTTTGATAGTTCTCAAGATTGATTTGTGAAGAAGTGTACTTGCCCTAGACAGTTTTACTGTTACAGAAAGGAGAGGTTGGAAGTCCTCATGAGCAATAATAGCCTTTCCCAAAACTTTGGATCCGATCTTGGTGTGATAGGCCACTTGGGACCTGAGTTTTTACTACATATTTTATTTATTTCAAAAATCTATTTGTCATACCTAATAAATACATTCATCTTGGGGAATGAGTACATATACATATCACATTTTGGTTATTTTACTGCTCACCCCGACCCTTCTCTCCCCTTCCCCCACTTCCCTAGATACCCTTCCTATCTCCACAAAGTCTATCTTCCTTTGTGCTACCACCTCTTATTCATTGTGCTCTTTAAAGTATTTACATTTTGTGTTTATCATACTAGAGAAATGATGTGATATTTAATCTTCTGGATCTGATTTACTTCACTTAGTGTCATGGTCTCAAGATATATTTGAGATGGTATTAAAGCATTACAGCTTCAAATGTCCAGAGAGACATACTTGGCTGCAAGAAAACCCACTTTCTGTAGAGTGTTAAACAGACAGTCTCTGCTAACAGTTAAGATGCACAGGTTTTCTTTGGAAGTTGAAACCAAAAGGATAGAGGATAGAAAATCATGCAAAGCCAAATGTTTCTTGGAGAGGTGACCACTGGATTTTGAGCAGGGCCTTACAGAGCTTTTAGCTTTTGTCTACCAGGAAAGAGAACTAAGGGAAGGAGGATATATAATTATGGCAGAAGGTTTAGAAATCCCCTAGTCTCTGCTCCATGTGTACAAGAGTCTTTGAGAATCACTGTAGTGCTAAGATCAGCAGCTGTCCTCCATTAATGCAATGTCTTGGAGCTTCCATTATTTTATCTGGAAAATGGGAGAGTAAGATTACTGAAACTGTTTGTTGATGTGAGGATTAAGATAATGCACATGAAGAGTTAATGCGTGGCAAGTTTCAAACACAAAGCCACTGGCTTTTTCTTAAAGGCCTCTCACCTGAGATGTGTTTTGCCAAAAGACTGGCAAGATTGCTTGAACTATGGACAGCCAGGCGTGTTCTCTATATCTGGTTGTCTCCAAGTTTGGTTTGGTATGAGCCACCAGAAATTTATCGCACTGGTGGAGCCCTCTTTGAAAGTTCAAAGTTTGCTCCCACCAGACAGCAACTGTGGTGCCTACTCAGGTAGCAGGTAGCTAGCGTTGATTCGGAACATAGGTATGCTAAGGCAGGTTCTGGTAAAGTTTTCTTCCTGGATACGAGGTTCTGTGATGTGTCCAGCTCTGATCTCTCAGAAGCTGTTATCTCAAAGGCTAGAAGTAAGGGTCAGAAGGATGTCAGGGCCTTGAAACAGCACTACCAAGCACACAAATGGCATTGGAAGGAGGAGAACTACACAGATCTCCAGAATTCTTCCATCAAAACTTCTGACCATGTAACTGCTAATTGCTTCTGCTCTGGAGAGTGGCAGCCCTACCACTTCAGAGTCCTGCTACCACTTGCAAGCAGCACACTTCCTGCACACTCACTGCACAGACATAAATAGGCACCCCTAAATTGCATTCTGAGAACATGTTTTGTGATGAGTTTCCTATCCTAGGCTTCCTGATGCCTGCTGCTCACAAGCAAGTAAAACTGTTTCATATATAAATAAGCTCTTTATGCAGTTACTACAGAAAAAAGTTACAAATTTCTTTTGTTTTGTTTGGGAAATGATCTGATTTGTTGGTAATTGCTTGCCTGATCAAGAGCCATTTCCTTCATGGTTAACCAAACATCAACTTGACTCAGTCTGGTCCGTTTTAAATATCACCAAAAGTGAATAGCCCCGATTATGATAGGAAACACATTTCCTGACATGAAACAAGGACCAGAAACAGATCTGTTAGTCTCAAGATGCATGTAACCTTATGGCTGGGCTTACATGCTGTTCGTATTTGAACTCTACCCTTCCAAACTCACATGCATACACACATTCTTCTTCAATGGGTTGTGAATGCACTCTTGGAAAATCCTTTCTGTGAGTTTTCTTCAAAAAATGCTGGAAACTGTCAATTGGAGGGATTTTTCTGAGCTTAAAAATCTAAACATAATTCAAGAAAGTTGTAAAGAACAACACACAACCAAATTTCCCTCTATTGCTTTCCTTGAGAAAAGTAGGAAAATACACCTGAAATTTTAGAAAGAGTATTGTCATCTCTTTTAGACATTTATGGCTGTCACAGGAAATAATCAAGGAAAATAGATTTATGTATGGTCAACTCTGATTTGGAAACCTGGGAAACTCCTAAATGCATATAGAAATCCTTGAAGCATTTAACTCTCACAATTTAATGTCCAGCTTTGGTTTGCAATATTTGGTCTTGTTTGCCTCTGTTTCCCAAACAGGGCCTGCACACATATTTACCTCACGCTGGGGTTTCCTTTCATTCAAGAGATATCTGGTTCTTTCCTGTGACCCCTAATGTCACAGCAAGTTAGCCAATTCCCAGGTGGCCAGGGTCTCACCTGTTCCTTGAAAGTTATGGTGATTCCTGTAATGAAGGGGAAAGAAGCTCAAACTTTTGGTTCAGTTAAACCATATTGGTCTGGACTATTTCTTTTCAGAGAGTCTCTTCTTTCAAGAATAAAAAGAGCCTTGACTTTTTAAGACCTAGGGGTCACTTGGTGGTAATAATATCACTTGACTTAAGATCTTAGCCCCTTTCTCTATATTCTTTCTTTTTAATGATTATTAATACATGTTTGGGGTACATAATAATTACACTCATCTTTGGGAGTTGGTGTATTATTTAATTCATTTTAATTTCTTTTACTTCCCTTTTCCCTCCACTCTCTCCCCTCTCCCTCTGTCTCCAGATCCCCTTCCCGTTTCTCTGAGCTTCCCTGAAGAAACAAACCAACGATGAAAAATCAGACACGTTCTATTTTGCATAAGAAAACTCAGTAAGCCAATGGATTTGTGTGTGTGTGTGTGTGTGTGTGTGTGTGTGTGTGTGTGTGTTTCCTTTCAGAGATGTAAAGTTTGGACATGTGACATATGGGAAATGGAAAAGGGACTAGTTGCTAAGAGTTTCTGAGTTGCCCAGGGCATTGAACATAAAAGCAGCCTGCTTGAGCACTCTGAGGCTGAGTAGGTTGCTTATTGGGACAGCTGGACTCAGAGCAGTAAGCCAAATGGACCTCAGGGCTGAGTTGCTGAGTTGTTAATTGAGGAATGAGAAAGTTTACAGATGGTAAGCGTACAGAGGATTTTTCCAACTGCAAGTGTTAATGTTTCAGATGGAAATGAGTCCTCTACACTTTAAAGTCAGTCTACTCCCGGTTGGAAGCAATTGCACCCTAGAAATGCATTAGTCTGTAGATCTGACAAGAGCTCAGCTAGGCATGGCTGCGCAGAGTGGCTGAAGGATGCCACTGGCTCCCAAAGCCTTCAAAGCTGAAATCTTGGGCTTTCATATCCGAGTTTGAGGCAAAGCACATCTTCCCCCAGAGAGAAGTTGCAGGCAGAATCCTACCCAGGAAATAGTAACTGCAGCCCCAGTTGCTGCTGACCAGAAGTTTTTTCATATAGGATGGCAAGTTTTTTCAT
Source organism: Dinomys branickii (assembly GCA_004027595.1). Taxonomy (NCBI): domain Eukaryota; kingdom Metazoa; phylum Chordata; class Mammalia; order Rodentia; family Dinomyidae; genus Dinomys; species Dinomys branickii. Next base: position 19,494 of record PVLD010013836.1, on the reverse strand, counting down.
ATAGGATGTAAAACACTCTTCACTGATATCTTCAGAAGAGTTGGTGCGAGTAACTATGGAGTGAAAGAGATAAGCCTAAAATGTAGTTTTACCACCACAGGCCTGGCCTCAAAACAGACTCATTATTTCTTACCGCCCAGGTAAAAGCTTTGCCTTACTGTCCAGGCTGTGGGTTTTCTTTGGACACCTCCCACATAAGGATTCCCCTTAACCTGTTTGTTCAGTTAGCTATCACTAGGCAAGTCTATAAAGCCAGGGAGGTCCAATTGGAGTCAAAATTGTTGGTTTAGTCTTACTTCATCTGAGGTTTTGTTAAAATATTCCTGAAATCATTACTTCTTAGGGAACATGAAGTGGGCATTATTAGTCCTTTAAATTAATGAAGGCTAGATTTGCGCCACCTGTTAAAGGTATATTGTGATGCTCTAAAAGCCCAGCAATAGAACCTTTCCTAGTCTTGGATCCTGCAGAAAGGCTCACTAGCCTAGGAAAATATTTGTTCTTTGTATCAGGCCTCACAGTGCAAGATTAGAGAGCCAGATTGAGGGGGAAAGGTCCATGTGTGTCACCAGAAGATGAGGACTCTGGCACCCACTGAAATTTGTTAATGAGTGTGCTTCTGGTCAAATACTCTGAGCAGACATGCTTCCTTTTAAAGCCCTTCCCTAAGAAACTCTAGATCTTGGAGCCAGGATTTTTCTAAGTGACCTTTGCACTAACTCAATTTCAGAAGGGGTAGCAAAGTATGCCAAAGACACCTTCCTTTATTTATTCCTGGTTTTCCTCAGAGGATCTCAAGTTCAGACACTGCAACTGTAACACATACATACACAGGCACATGCACCATATAGACCTGCCTTCAGCGTGAGAAACTATACAAAGCACCTAGAAGTATAAAACTGTCTGTGCTGTGGAGTGGTATAGTGCCAGCTGCACAGCTCACTTGCTAAGAAGCCGTGCCCTGTTATTAGAGAGAAACTGGAGAAATAAGAGTCAGATAAGGACAGACAGGGAAATGGAAGAGAAGCTCTGTATGGTTTCTATTTTTTAAATATTTTTTATTCTCTTTAATGATTTGATCAATCTTACACCCTTACATCTGGTAGTCTGAACAGTTCTGTGGAAGATAATGATGTGTAATATAACAACCACTGTTAATTCCTGTCATTCTGTTTTGAAACCCTGTATCATTTTTGTTTCAGCTTTGTTTTATTTTTGTCTATGTTGTTGTTATTTTTTTAAATTCTCTTTAAAATAAAAAAGAGGACTGGGGGCGTAGCTCAGCAGCACAAAGCCCTGCCTGGAAAGTGCAAGCTACTAAGTTCAATTCTGGGTTAAAAGAAAGAAGACAAGTAAAATAAAAAAGAAAGAAAACAAAACAGAAAAAGTGAGAGACAAAGGAATACAAAAGAGACGAAAAATGCATAACAGATAAAAACACAAGTTGAATGACACAAGGAAATGTACAGGAAAAAACTCAATTAGCATAATACAAACAAAGAAATAGGTAAACAGAAATACACATACAGAAATGAGACAGACAATGTGGGCTCGGAGAGATAGTAGAGATTCATCAGTTGCTCCATCAGTAGGTGGTACCTCCATAACCGCATGATTGAAACTGGCTGTTTCTTCTGGTGTGCTTAAGGAAATACACTGGGCTCACTTTCTAACTGAGATATTCAACTCAAGCCTATTCTAGTGCACAGAATTCTACTATAGTGGCTCCTATTTGGCAATATAGCATTTATAAGAAGAGTCAACAGTGAATATATGTTACACAGAATAACTTTTACATTAAAGACTTAACTCAAGACAAACTTTCAAATCTTTCCAATGCCAAAATGAAATGATGGGGAAAGAAGGGTAAAAATTCTGTAAAGAAAATAAGTCACTTGAAAGAAATGCTCAACACTCTATGCATTTCCCCACACATATTTACTTTAAAATAGAAATGTGCGGTCACTTTCAAGGCAGACATGAACACACATACAAGAATGCCTATTGTGAAGTTTCTCAGACTTTTACCTTGTATTTGCACATGTTTGCGATACATAAGGATTATATTCTTTGTGGAAAGTTAGTACATGTACATACCTCAATTATTTTTCACTGTTTCCCTTCTATTCCTGCCACCTCTTTCCATCTCTTCTTCTACTTCCCATTTGCAAGATCTTTCTCTCTATTCACAATTTATCTTTTATTTTGCTCTTTATTTGTATTTTTGATTTCTCATATAAGAGAATCCATGTGGCATTTAAGCTTGTGTTTATTTCACTTAGCATTATGATGTGGAAATTTTCTTTTAACCAAAAGGGCTGGAAACATCATGAAATATTCTTGAATAGAGACAGAGAAACAAAGAGAGATCTCTAAGAAATGACTGTTAGACAATGAGAGAGAAAGGAGCACATACGTATAACTCAAATGAAAATTAGTAATTAGGAGGATCATTGTGAGTTTGCAGCCAGCCTGGGCTACAAAGTGAGCTGAAGGCCAGTCAGAACTGCATAGCAAAACTCTGTCTCAAAAAGATTTTTAAAAAAGAAAATTAGTAAAACTTTAAATTTGTTTAAATTGAAAGTAGTGATTATATTCCAATCTTGAGGCCAAAGTTCTCAAAATTAATATCTTTGAAATAAAATAGACCAGAACAGAAATCAATTGTGAAAACTGATACAAAGTATTGTTTACTAAAATACTGGCACAGGGAACTATGTAATACAGCTATTTGCAAAAAATCACTTGCACTGTTGTCTTTAAAAAATTAAGTAATCACTCTCATGAGCAAAATGCACATATGTGATTTAAATTAATATGTATTCATAATCTAAAATATGAAAATGAATTGTGTTTCTATTTTCTATCAATCTTTTAGGACTGTCACATAAGTCAAGTTTTAGAGAAAGGTACAAAGGTTAAAGCTTAAGAAGTAACAATTACTTAACTGGCCTCACTGAGATGGTTTATTCAAGACCCTAAGCAAGCAGTAATTAGAGTGAGACATTTCCAAGATGTGTATTATGGTACATGGACCCAGCGCTAGTATTCTGTTTACTAACACACCAAAACATTGACTTTTTTCGTCTTTCCGCTTCTCTTCATCTTCCAAGATTGAAAACATGGTGAATTCTGAGTGATTTTTTGTTGTTGTTTTTAGCAGCTCTGTTTTTATATTCTTCCTTACTTATCACTATTGTTTTATTATTAAAATCACATTTTCACCCTAGAGTATTGATCAGGGTGCTCTAATTTTATAAACATTCTTCATGAAGTCACAGCTTTTTGTCCAGAAAACTCGGAAAAGAAGGCACTGTGTGGAAGTGGGCACTCAATGGCTTTAAGCACAAGAGTGAAGATGTTCGCACACATTTGAATTTTTGATAAACTTGAGGAACAGTCTTCATTATATTCCCAAATATTTCATGCTACCAGTGTTTCTGTCAGTGTTAGATATTGAAAAGCCCCGATCAAATGCAGGTCATAATGAGAATGTGGAGCAAAGCCTTTAAAGCTATATTTGTGTGCCTTGGGTATGCTGCAGTGAGGTACCAATGTAAGTGGGAGAAAAGATATTGAAATACCCCGGAGGAAATGAACACATTTTACAAGCCTGAGATCTGGTGAGCTCAACCTGTCAGTCGCTCAGGAACATTTCCTTTTTAGTCACAACATTTCCTTTTTAGTCTTGTTGAGCTCAGGGTTGCACAAATGAGACAGAGCCAGTGGCAAAGGGCACATTTTGAGTGTTGAATAAACAGAAAGTCATTTGTTGGAAAGGTATATGAGAAGGTATATAAAGCAGAGTCTATCCTGGTTTTGGAGAGATACAATGATTCTTCATAAACAGTATTTTCCAACAATTAATTATTCAAATAAACATTGTACATATCTGTTTAAGAGACCAGTTCTGATGCCATTTTGCTACATGTCATGTTCATTAATTTATTTAGGTGCCAATGTTTCCTGTGTACTGAGCACTTGCTGTACCACTGAGTGACACTCCAACACCTCTTTCCTTTTTGGATTGGCACATTAAAAATTGTACCTATTTATAGGGTAAGATGCAATGTTTTGATTCATGTGTAATAATGAAGTAATAGCCAACTTAGGATATTTATTATGTCCATTGCCTTAAACTTTTATAATTTTTATGGTTAATACATTCAAAATAATTTCATGAATTATTAATTTTAAAATTATCAAATTGGTGCCACTTTGCATATGTAGCCTACTTTCTTTGGAATTGATGTACAAAGCATATTTTGAGTAATTTTGACTGGTTTTTACAGGGAACAAGGCAATATGAAAAAAATGACAAAACATTGGTGGTAAAGAAAATAATGAAATGTATAAGTCATAAGAGTCAAGTTAAAATGGCTGCACATTAAAGTTCACAGAGCACAAACTCAGTCCATGAAGAATTATTATTTTCAGAAATCCTAATGTGTCCCTCAGTTCATATACAGGTGTAAAAATATCAACAGAGCATGAGAAGTGACATAAAAAGCACTACATTTGACTAAAGCTCAGTCCTTTCATGAGGAACATTTGGGGACTGGAAGATGTTGGATGCCTTTATGATTACTAATAATTTATACTATGCCAGGCATTCAGAAGGAGCTGAAAGGTTACCATACAGTGCCTATTCTTTCAGCTATTCCAGTCACTATCACATATGGTGACATCTGGAAGTACTACTTTATTATTTATTTGTGTTTTATTCATCTACTCTGTTCATAATTAACTAAAGATAAAATCACCTACATAATTCTGGGATTAAAACTCCTATACAGACAGTTCTTGTTTAACTACCGAATTCTGTAACTGCAGCTAGGTTGTTTGTTGAACTGGTCACTAAATGAGGAATTAAGCTGGGCATGGTGGCACACCACTGTAATCCCAGCACTCAGGAGGTGGAGGCGGGAGGATCATCATGAGTTCAAGGTCAGCCTGAACCACATGGAGAGACCCTCTCTCAAAAAACAAAGAAAAATAAATGAATAAATAAATGAGCAATTGAATATAGTATACACATGACAATATTTAGAACAAAGTAATGGTTAAAGGAAACCGTGCATAACTGTTACATGAAGAATTGTAATAAATAACAGAACATAAAACTATAGTACTATACTTTACACTACATTCACCAAAAATTATAGTACCATATAATCAAGGTATATTGTACAAAAGACACAGTAAAGCTCTACAAATAAGATGTATAGAACTGCACAAAAAGAATAAAAAACAAGTTGTAAGTTACAGCAGTGGGTAGTAAGTCAAAACAGTGTGCCTGGGTCCTAAATCTGAATAGTCCTTAGACAGGTAGGCTATTAAATGAGGAACATGCATAACTGAATCTTAGAACGTTTACTAAATTTAAGTTATGAAATAAGTGGCCACAACCGTGTTTAGAATGGCACATTTTGTTATAGCTAAATCTTGGAAAACCTAAATGCCCATCAACCAATTAATGGATAAAAAAACATGGTTTTTAATACAATGGAGTACTATTCAGCCATAAAGAAGGATAAACTTGAGCCATTTATTGCTAAATGGATGGACCTTGAAACAATGCTCCTAAAGGAAATAAATCAGTCACACATGTGTAAATATCACATTGTTTCTCTGGTGTGAGACACTGGAAGTGTAAATAAGAACCAAAATATATAATAGATATTGTGAAATGGGAAGAAACTGTTCAAACAGAAATGGGAATGGGAGGGGAGGGAGGAAGAGAAAAAGAAAAAATGAGAAAAAAGAATAAAATGGAAACAAAGCTTTGCAAATGAGGAGGGGAATAGGAGTTGAAGGGAGGGGAGGGGAATGGGAGAAAAAAAGGAAGTAAGACATACCATGTGCAGGTACAAGTTCACTACGATGAATGTCATCATTATGTATATCTAAACCATACCAATAAACTTAATTAAAGAAAGAAGATTGGGGAATACAGCTGCATGTCTTTACTATATGGTGATGAGAATAAAAAATATAACCTGACCTTTTGAATTTGTTTTAAGATTTAATCAAAGGTTAAAGGTAGCAAATTTCTTCTTCCAATACAATATCTGGCCTCTGTATTTCTAGTTATATAGTTGCCAAGTTTATACAAAGATTAGCACATTCTTGAAATTAACTTACAATGTCCATCTGTTTAACGTTGGAAAGACATAGGAGTATTTAGTACATTTCAGACATTGTGTTGAGTGATTTGCATAAATTATTTAACTAAACCCTCAGATACATATACATAGTTACAGAAACAAAGGCATTAGAAGTAAAAACTTAGAATAAAATGAAAATGAAAAGCAGTAACACAAATACTACTGGTATAAGTTTCCTCAAAAAGCAGCATTGTCAGAATTTGAATCCCATCTGTCTGAACTCAAATTCTGTCTTCCTATGGTTGAGCTTCATTGCTATTGTCAGTCACAGGAGTTCATGTAGAAATTCGAATTCTTCATCTAGAAAGATAATTTGTTAATCAGGGTTTACAATTCTGAAAGAAATTATAGCTTAAATTTTCTCTATTTAGAGAGCCAGCTGTATTGGGAAAGGAGGAAAAAGAAGGGAAGGACAAGAAAGGGTGATTTTTCAAATTTTTGCCTACATGAGTGTATTCATCAGGATTCTTTCACTTGCAAGTGATAAAATCCAGCTGAAACACACTTAAGCAAACAAAGATGATTCATTTTTTTTCATGTAATTTAGTAGTTCAGGCAATATTGAATTTAGCCACTCAAACAATGATGAGATGAAGCTGACTCTGCATATCTTGATTCTGCTTTCATCGGGGTTCCTTCTTAGAAGGACTTTCTCAAAGTAATGGCAAAAAATTTGTCATGAGTAACTTATTTCAGGCTCACATTCCATAATCTTGGAACGGAGCCAAAATATAATCATGGGGAGTAAGGATCAGAGGGGAGGAAGAGTATCAGTTGAAGAGAATACTCTTCATCGTAAAGTGTCTTGTGCTTACCAAATGGGGGAATATACATATACCCCTACATATAATTGAAAGATTAATTTAATTTATTCATTCCTCTATATATTAAATGTAGAAGTTAGAATTTCTCCATGTAGATTTCAAATAAACTACTTATGAAAAATGCAGAACACGGATGATTTTTTTTCCTCTCACAAATTTTCTTTCAAGCATATTTTTCTTCAGTGAACCAATACTCCATATATAAAAATCTACAGAGGTTCTGAATCTTTGCCTTATCATGTCAAACTTTTTTAAATGGTACTCTTTTTTCTTAGGTGAGAATCCTTCAGTATTGGATCCTATATACACATGTCCCACAGCCACCCCTTAGGTTGAGGAGTATATTGTAAAAGTTTGAGTATTTTGGGAGGAAACATAGATACTTCTCAAAAACTAGTTTCAGTAGTAGAGAATGAACTGATGACTTTAAGTATAAGTCCCTAAGATTCCCAGTACCTGACAGCCTAGTAATTCAGCAAATGGAAAGATTTGGAAGGATGATTCTGAGATACGTGATATTTCTCTTTCAAATACAACTTCATAGGAATTAACTGCACCTTACACTAGCCCACTTGAGAAAGCACATTTCTCCCAGTGTGATGTAATCAGATAGTTATTTCATTGGGAATTGGAAAAGCTTACATTACACAAGTATATAAGATCTGAAGGACTAAATTGTATTTATGTCATAAATATTAAAGAAGAGATGTTTCTTCTAAGAGAGAAACCTATATCCCAAGATATGTTATTTTCTTGATTTAAGGAAGTCACATCATGTGGTAGTCTGAAAAAACAGAATAGATTTTGTAGCAAACCTGCTTTACCTCATTTTAAAAGAAATCTCTTTTTTGAAAAACCTACAAAGCTAATGTTTCCCTTGCTATACAAGGTAATGTTCTGTCTTTGACAAATTAGATCAGCCAGAATTCAAAAGCAAAAAAAAAATGCACACTAGGGTTCACTATTGTAAATGCTGCATGATTGTCATCACTCCAAAATTAACTAACTATTGGCTTTTCTATTTCTGAACTGTGTCTTTTAGCTCAGACCTTGCAGTGGATAAGAAGTATATCTTCTGATTAAGAGAGAATGGACAAAAATCATTCTTCTTCCCTTCATGGTATAGAGAAGTAAATGTTCATGGAAATGTGACAGAGATCACTTCCAGATCTGGCTGTTTCCCAGGCCAAGTACCTTGTACATGGGAATTAGCTTTTCCCTATGAGTTTTACTCTGGCTTTCTAAGATAAGGACTTTACCAGCTCTAGATAGTGAGCAGTGGGTAATTAATTATTGAACTGCACCCATCAACAGCATACAAGCTGTAAATAATCCTTTGACCTGATATGCAAGATGATTAGAGCACTTAAAGTTATGCCCAGTTGCCTGAAGATGTCCTCACTATCACCAAGTATTTCACCAACGCCATAACTGTCAGCATCACATGGAAATCATGCCAGGGAATACTTGTAGTTAAGTAGCTAAAATTAAATTTTTACGTAAGTCTTTTACTACTAAACTTAAGTGCTAAGATTTTACAAATTTAAGTCTCTTCTGATTTTAAGTGGAATTGGATTGTCTCTGAAAGCCCTTTGAGCAAATGTGTCAGAGGAGAACAGGAAAATCTTTCTGGAAATGTGAAATTATCATTAATTAAATGCAGCCTGCAAGAGTTAGGAACACTTGATTTCTTATTTCTGATGAAAAGTGAATGATCAAATGTCATGCATACAAGCAAACATTTCACATCACCATTTAAACATGTTTCTTGGAAATGACAATGTCTCTCTCTGCCACAAAGAATACCTTTACCTATTTTAAGGAAAAGTGAAACTCAACCCAGGAAGATATTCCAGAGGAAAGGGGAATCAATTTTTTAATCCCAACATTGTGAGTTGTGCACATTCTTGGGAGAAAAGCCCCTGTTGTTGCACTGCTGGTGGCCCTGGGGTTCTTAGGCTGTGTTAATTAAGTTCTGTGACTAAGAAGAGGCTGTGTATGGGACCATTCAGCTCCCACAGGACTATAGTTTAAAGGCTTGAGTTTCTTCTGATTTTTGATAGAAGCATCTGAGATCCTCCTGACTAGGCTTTCTTGACCTCACTACAAAGTGAAATACCACAGATTGGCACAACCACCCACCCAGTTTAAGACCCTCAACAGCAGAGAAAACCAGCCCGGAAAGTGTGTCCTCCTTTCCACTTCCCCAGTACCCTCACTGGAGGAAAAAAGATCTATATGCATTTATCTGGATCTGATTAACTAATATTTACACTTCTGTTGGAAAAGTGGCCCCGCATGGGCAATTATTTCATATATCTTTGAATTTTATAATTTAATGTGAAATAGTAACCTTGTCTCCCCTTTGCCGCTCTCTCCTCCAGCCTATTTGGATCCCCTTTCCAGCCAACCCCCAGTGGCTCCTCCCAGTCAGACTCTGAAGTGTCACTCACAGTGCTTTTCTATGCTTTCAACAGTTTCCAAAACAAACAGCGGAGGACTGTGATAGGCCTGGTATTCGCTCAGTGGGATGCAACAGTATCTCCCTATCAGATCTGCCTGCCCCTCGACCAGCAGCAGGTCTGCTCCCTAAAAGGCCAGCACTTGCCAATCTGCACTCGGCCAGGTCCTGGAAATAGGGATTTGGGGACTGATGGTGAGCACATGTCCACTGTGAGAGTGAAGACTGCAAAAGGAAAGAGTACAAGACTGGAGGATTTAGACGCCAGGTTAATCTTTTTCCCCTTTCATTTTGTCTATTTAAAGATAAACGTAAATATATATATTTTTTTCACACACAAGGTTTTGTTTTTGTTTTTGTTTTCACTTGAGTACAGATCCAAAACTTGGTATTTTAGATTTGGGAATTTTTCTCTTTTCCTTCCCTCTCCTACCACTGGGGCCCTCCCTCTTTCTGCCTCCCCTCCCAAGTAAGATCAGGGTGAAACTTTGCTGAGCTCATTCACTTCGCCTCCTCCAGGGATGGCTCTGAGCACTCGAGCGCACGCTTTCTCGGTGGAAGCCTTGGTGGGGAAACCCAGCAAAAGAAAATCACAAGACCGGAGGGAGGAGGTGCAGACTGAGCTGCAGGAGAAAGATAGCAGGGAGCAAAAGGAGGAGAGAAGAGACATCGCTGTAGGCAAGAGGCAGCAGCCCGGTGAGTATCCCCAGGCAACCCCTTTGCTCTTAGCCCTCCTGTCAGCCTTTCATGCTTGCTAGATCGAGTCACATCTCTCTGTCAGGCTCGCCTCGCTGTGAGAGAGTGGCTAGCCTTACCCAAGGCAGTCCTGGCCCAGCCTTAGAGCCAAGTTGCTAGCTGCAGGACACCTCCACCACCTAACTGTAAGGAGAGTTTCAGAGCATCCAAATCCCGCTGGGAGCACTGTGTGGTTCCTTTGCAGTGAGTTGGGGGGTGCCTCATACTTGTGAAGGAGTGAGGCTCACAGAACCTCTGTATAGTACAGTGAACCAGAGGATAGCTGTTCCTCAAGGTAGAGGGCAGGACATTCTCCCAAATTCCAAGGGGATACAGCCTCAAACAGGAATGTCTCTCAGAGCGTGTGGATAGGTAAATCTACAGGGACACTCACTCTGCTCCCTTCATTAAGGAATATGAAGGCATATCCCTTCATATTCCAGGGCAGAGAGTGTTGTGGGGAGTTTGTAGATTCACCACCAAGGAAAGGGAAGGAACAAGATCTGCCTTCTCCAATTTAGGCGCCAGTAGGGCATGCACAACCTGAAAAGCTCTCTCAAATGCTGGGCATCTCTGTGTCCAGCAGAAAAGCAACTCTAGATAGTCTTCAATAACTGCTTTTTCAGGCTGTGATGGAGACAGCAGTAGCTGCAGCAATGGCAACAGCCAGAAAAAATTGGAAGAGGAAGATGTTATCCAAGTGGAGCTTCAGGGGTCTGAGCTGTGGAAGAGATTCTATGACATCGGGACTGAGATGATCATTACAAAGGCCGGCAGGTTTGGTCCTGCTCAAGCTTTTCATGACTGACTTAAGACACAGGAGCATTTACTGTATCATTTCTCTTATATGTGGAGACTTCAGTTTTCTGCTCTGTTACTCCCTCTTGGTACTACTTGGTACACACTAGGAAGACACAAGCTCTTCAATTTATTGGGCTAGAACATACCTAGCCCTAGGTAAATTATTCCTTTTCTATACATCCCGACTCCAAGAATTCACTGTCCAGCTCCTGCATGTTATATACGGTAAAAATCAGTCCTGCTGAGGCGGGCACCATATGCCGTCTCTATGTTGTAGGCTGAGGCCAGAATCCTCAGTTTAAGCCTCACAGATACCATAGGGTAATATTCCATGCCACGAGCCCTCAGGCACCAGCCTTCAGGCAATGTCCCTGGCCAAGGTCACTGTGAGGTAGAACTTCCCAGGCTACCATCTGGTATGGGGCAGCTTCTTTATGGAAGCTGAGTTATTTTTTATCAGTCTTCCTATTTTCACCGTGTCCCAAATCTGTGCATAGACCTTACTGCTGAAATTCAGGGCAAGGCACAGAACTTTTTCTTTCTTACTTTCTTATAGCTTTTAATTATGGGGTGTATGAAAAGGAGTTATGAAAAGGCTTTGTGGTAAAAATATTCTACTTCATTCAGAAATCCAGGAATTTTCAGTCAGGGATATGATTAACAGTAATTCCTCCTGTAGCAAATATCATTCCCTAAACCTGTTATGAAATGGGAAAGGTTTTGTGAGTCCTTTTACCTTTTACAGGAATAAACATTTGTCCATAACCCCCTTCCAAACATCTCTAAAATGTTCCAGATTGGACCTTGTTTTCTTTCCCCCAGGCGGATGTTCCCCTCCGTTCGGGTGAAGGTCAAAGGGCTGGACCCTGGAAAGCAGTACTATGTGGCTATTGATGTGGTGCCTGTGGACTCCAAACGGTACAGGTAACTCGGCCCGTATGAGACTACACGACGCTCAGCACTGTGACCTTCAGATTTATAGCTTTACAGTATTATTTTTAAAACTGTAGCATATGGAGAGGAAGGTTGTCCTTCCTTGGGCTTGGAAGTTGAATTTTGTAGTAGGTTTGTTCCTCTTCTTCCTCCTGGAATATGTGTGCCCATTGATAATTTAATATGCACCTAGACCTCTAGCCTAAACACTGCTCTGGTATCGGCTATGTAAATCATGGAAGGTATAAGTTCTAGTGTCCAGCAGGAAAGAAATGTGAAGGAATTTGGGGGAGAAATGCCCTAGGCTATATGTGAGTCTGAGAATTCACTGTAATATAGGGTGTGCTTCATTTGTAACCACTATCCACAACGATACCCTGGTTGCCCAAGGCTAGTAAGAGGTTATTTTGCATATGTTCATCTTTCATGTTTTCTTTAGCTATTTGGCTGAAGTGGTGGCTAGGTGTCAGAGAGGAGAAGAACCTATTTACCCTTTTCTCTTTAAGCCCTCTACTTACAACAGGCTGAAAGTGGCTGAATTGTTTAAATCTAACTGTATCTTGTGAGCTAGCAGCACAGAAGCGTCCTGCTGATGTTTTGACTCAGAGAGCCAGAGGGTAAAGCAGTGTGAAAGCAGCCTGCACCGCAATCTGAGTGTTTGATCTAGAAGCAGATGTGGTGCCTGCTACCCCAGGGAGAGAACCTACCTGGACCAGTGCCTGATCCTCCAAGGAGAAGAGCCTGTCTGGAGACCAATTTCTGGTTTTTAAGGCAAGAAAAAAGTATGCCTTACCAGACTGCTGGAAATATGACCTGGAAACAGCAGAATAAGTTGTTTGAATTTATACATTGTAGTGAGTTTGAAAGCACCGAACACAAACGAGAAATTTGTTTAAATATAAATACATACATATCTTCCCCAAGATGAAACATCTCTAAATTTTAGAGATGTTTAGAGATATTTTAGAGATGTTTACAGATACTATATTTCTATAGATATTTCCCAAATGCAAATGCAATTAGTAGGTACCGCAAACATGCGCCAAGGGGGAAAAGAACTAAGAAAAGAGTAACTGAGAGTTTGAGTTTGGAAATGATAGGCAAAAGCCCAAGGCTGCTGTGGTGTAGCTCCTGCGGAAGTTCTGCTGTGAAAAGCCTTACTGATTTAATGGCTTACATTGTCACCAGTGCCTGTAGGCTAGACAGATACACTGCTCGGTCCTGATGCCTTCACTTCCCTGATGCCTCTTGCCCATGCTGGTGCTTCTTTCTGGCATTTCTGCACATTATTCTGGCTTAGATAAATTTCTGTTGCTATTTCCATGAGGAAATACAAACCAAACTTGAAAATATCTTGGTATTTTATTTGTCTTGGTACTTTGTCACATTTTCATGACATACTTATTTATTGTTTGTGTTTTTCTCCTGAATGCTCTTTAGAAATCTGGATGAATATTCTTCATGCCTTTGGGACTAGAGGGTCAGCCTTTGGCGAGGTGCTAATTAGTAGAAATGGGCAGCTGGCCTCTCACACTCCTGATTTTGTTTGACTGAGCCTAATACCACACTCCATGCCTTTTCAGATACGTGTATCACAGCTCACAGTGGATGGTAGCCGGAAATACTGACCATTCGTGCATCACTCCTAGATTCTACGTCCATCCAGACTCTCCCTGCTCAGGGGAGACCTGGATGCAGCAGATCATCAGCTTTGATCGGGTGAAACTCACTAATAATGAGATGGATGACAAAGGTCATGTAAGTGAAGAAAATCTTTCCCTCTGAAAAGTGAGGTTCCAGACTCCTCCTCACAGGTTATTCTGGACTGGTGAAGGACGTTGGTCTCAGTTGCACATGTGGTCTTTGGGAACCTCATAAGTTCTGTGCCTGTGAGTAAAAGAGGCAAGGAAAGGCTCCTGAAGCCTGCGGCTCCTGAGAGTGCTAGCCTTTAAAATGGGAAGAGTAAGGAGTTTGATGCCTGAGAGGGATCTCCCTAAGGCAGAACTGCTAGTCTAACAGAGTGGGAGAGAACATTTCTTGGGGCTGTCATGTCAGGCACTTTGCCCTCCGGGATAATTACTATGGGCTCTTGCCTTCCCTGGACCTACTGCAGTTGTTAGGTGAGCACCTTTGATGTAGTGTAGTAGGAGGAAAGTGAAGAACCAGAATACTGACTGGAAATTCCCCCACAAGCTGCTCCCATGGAGTCAGTTCCTACATGTTTGTAGAGCACATGGATCTTGAGCTTTTGCCTTACGTGCATTCCTGCCTCTGCCCTGCCCAGCCTGGTGCTATGACAGCAACGAAAGGAGAGAGGGAAGCTACTAGGATGAGGAGATGAGAGATAGCAGGTTGCTCGCTACATTTAGATCCATCAGTTATTGCTTGAAGAACCTATGGCAAGTGGTCAGATCTCAATGATTCTTCTGTATTACATGACTATGCACATTTGGAAGCAGGTCAAGGCCCCAACCTGAAAGTTGAATCATTGTTGCCAATTTTTTCTGAGGTGCTTTTCTCTGGAAACCCTTTAGCCATGAGGGCCTCTGCGGAAGGACAAATGGCAAAAAGATTCACTTATGTGCAGTTACCTTCCCTGGTTTAGTCTAACCTCTTTCTTTATATGTGCAGAAATTGGGGGTGGGGTGAGAGAGGAACAGTGCTGGAAGGCAAAGCCAGTTTTTCTGGCAACATTGGACCATTTCTCCCCCAGATCATCCTGCAGTCTATGCATAAGTACAAGCCTCGTGTACATGTGATGGAGGAAAATAGCAGGGTTGACTTGTCCCAGATTCAGTGCCTGCCTGCTGAAGGGGTTAAATCATTCTCCTTTAAAGAAACTGAATTCACCACAGTGACCGCTTACCAAAATCAGCAGGTAAGCTGGCCAACTGCCACACATAATGGAGTGGCCCCGGAAGAACTTGGGCTATAGGCAAGCTGCACTGTAGGGTTGCAATTAATTAATTGATTAATATTGTTGTGCACGTTTGCAGTACATAATGTTTACATTCCTTGTAGGGAGTTGGTGCAGGTACATAATACAGCTTAATGCTTTTATCGTCCCCTTCCCCTTCTCTCCCTCCACCTCTGTATGTTTTATCCATCCATGTAACTAGTACACAATGTTTACACTCCATGTGGGGAATCGGTGCATGTGCACAGCATGTCTCATTCTTTCTCCATTCCTTACCCCTCCCTTCCTTTCCCCTCCCTCTGCCGCTTGATCTCCTTCCCATTTGAGAAAAATCTATCTCCTTACTTCCTGTTAACAACTCCAAACATTCATGGCTTTATTTCATTATCATCAAGTTCAAATTCGATAATAAATTATGTGCTTCTTGTGTAAGAAAAGGGACCAAAATGAAGGGGCCAAGAGATAATCATAAATTTGACTTATGTATGTGTTTCTATTTATTTAAACTGCCTCATTACAAAGTTTAGTATTGTGAGGTTGTTGTTGCCATTATAAATAGTGGCAGTGCTGTTAGTAAATTTCTATTTCTTTCTTTTGAATTCATAGATTACCAAACTGAAAATAGACAGGAATCCTTTTGCTAAAGGATTTAGAGATCCAGGAAGAAACAAGTAAGTAGCATAACAATCAGACTGAGTATTCATGCAGCCTTTGCACAAGTATTAAAGGTAAGGAATCTGAGGCTCAACGATGGAGATTTCTGAATGTTTTGACTATGAGTTAGTAAGAAAGGTGACTAGAGGTTTGTTTCCAAGATCTTGCCTTCTTCCTTCTCTCACCTAACTACTTTTAAGACACTGCTGTTCTAAAAAACTGGGTTTCAATTTTATGCTTAGCTGTAAAAGAAAAATAGTTCAGACAATCATCCCTAAAAGGTATAAAATTTTATAACTATAAATGATCAGCTTTAAAAACTGTATTCTGGGATTGCTGAAAGTTGAATCTCTTTTTTTAGAGGTGTACTGGATGGACATTTAGAGACCTACCCATGGAGACCTTCACTCTCTCTGGATTTAAAATCCTTTGGTGTAGACTCACAAAGTAAGCAAACTTATAAAATTCAGTTTTATTTTTACCTATTAATGAGACAGAAACAGCCAGATGCTTACTCCCAGATCTCACTTGGATTCTTCAGTATCTCACTCTCTCATATTCAGGATCTACCTGTGGTCCGTCTGTGGTCTGATTTTTAAATATATTAGCTATATAAATGATATTTTAGGTCTTATGGAAAATATTCACCATGTGTTAAAATGATTTCCTTTAAATTGCATCATCATTTACCTCTAAATTTCCTTTTTGTGAATAAATATCAAAAACAATATTATCATCAAAATTAATTTGTGTGAATAAATGTATATTTTAATCTCATTTTCAAACTTTCAAAATTATTGAACTTTTGATACACAATAATATCAATGTATTCTGAGGTCCCTAACATGTAGGATAAATATATGATGGGCAAGATATAAAAATTAGGAAGAGAAAAGCAAGTATAAACTGCAAAGTTATTTTACATGAAGCAGTGTACTGCTACTTGAAAGTAAACTATAAGTCAAAGAAAAATACTATGAACATAAAACAAACAAATGTTAAAATTAAAAAGCCAACAAAGAAGCTCACAGGCCATACAAAAATAAGATATGGGATAAATTTGGCATGTTTGCTATAATCTATAGTTAGTTTTAATTTTTTAATCCTTACATTTTTAACTTACATACTGATATAAAATTATAAATGTTAATGGGGTATCTTATGATGTTTTGAGGCATGCATAGATTGCACAATGTTTTCTTCAGTCTAAAAGTATTTACCTCCTCAAGTATTTATTTTTTTTACAGGGCAAAAAGATTCAAAATCATTTATCACAGTGTTTGAAATATAGAGTACATTGTTATCCATAGTCATGCTACTATATACAGCAGAGCTTCTTGCTCATATCTAACTGTAATTCAGTACCCATTGACTAGCATTTCCCCATCTCTCCCTCATCTCTTCCCCCCCAACCTGTGACAACCACCACTTTACTCTCAACTTCTATGAGATCAACATTTTTGTATTCCACATATGCGTGAGATCATGCAGACTTGTCTCTCAGCCTCACAATTAATTTAACTAATTTTAAATACTTGCGAGGTATTTGTTCTCAAGTAGTATATTATGTAGCTAAATAATAATAATAATAAAATGCATACTTTCTGGTAAAATCATGTATACTTTCATTTACTCTGATATTTAATAATAAATAGAAAAATTTTACTTGCAATAAGTCTGAATTTTTTCCCTTTTGCCTTTACTCCATTAAAGTTGCTTGTCTGAACACTAATTCAAAGTTCAAATTATGGATCAGATTATTTATATTATACTTAGTTTGAATTTTGTATGATGTGACCCCAACCAATTAAATATGAAGAGATCAAGCCTAATCATTTGTTGAAATGTCTCACTGGCTTCACTATATTGATATGGTTTTGGTAGTTGCATAAAAAAATGTGAAACCTGATTTTACAATATCAACTTTACTAACAGCATATAGGAAGCACTCTTTTAAAATATCCACCTCATTACAATGTGCATCCATTTAGAAACTTAAAGATTATCATTAATTGATAATTTAAAATTCACTATTTTCTTAATCATTTAAGATGTTCAGAATGTCTTCAACTTATAAAGAGGGATAATAACAATAATAATATTATTAATAATATACTTACTACTCTACTAATGAAAGACTAAGCTGTATCTTTATACAGAAAATAACTTAAAAATTATAACATTAAAACCCCCAACATATCAAATCTGGTCAATTACCAGTTCCTTCATTGAATTCAAATGTTTACAAATATAAGATTTAGCAGCTAGATTTTCCTGGACCTTATAATTATCACTAATTTTTGTAGATTCTGGGCAACCATCATAAATAAGTAGATATCAAAATCTGAATTCTTTCGTTTTTATCTTGATGATTCTTATCTTGCAAACTTTCTTCAGTTCTTGAGAAAATGAACCACAGAAGTCTCGCCATCCATGGTTTTCATATAAGTAAAAGAACTAATGTTTTTCAGTGTGTTATTCTCCTCTTTGCAATATTTTCAGGAATAGTTATTTTTACCAGGTTGACGTTGTTTATATAATCACAAGCAATTTGTTTAATTATTTTCACTCTTATTTTAAATTTAATATTTAAAAGTTTAAAAACAAAAAGCTAGTCTATCTGGACATGGGTGGTGCATGTCTGTAATCCCAGCAATTGCAAGGCTGAGGCAGGAGAATTGTCACAAATTGGAGGCCAGCCTGGGCTACATAATGAGTTCTGGATCAGCCAAAATTACATAGCAAGACTGTGTCTCAAAGAAACAAAACAAATATATTTTTTCATAAAGTATTATTGACAGACATACAATTAGGATTAATCTTTTTTTTTTTTTTCCTTTTAAGAAGAGGACCCAATAAATTGCCCTGGCTGGAATTCACATGCAGTCCTCCCAGCTCAGCATTCAAAGTGGCTGGGATTACAGGCAACAGAGTATTGTTTTAGGGTAATTGGGATTTGTTCGCAGCAACTCACTGGATAAATATGATTTAGTTGTCTAGTGCAGGCCTGAATCTTACTGAATGTTCATTGTATGACACACAGTATGTAGTAGTTCTAAAAGTAAAAATGATAATAATACAGATACTATTCAACTTCAGTCAGAGGAATGAACATATATCTTTTCCCATGGAGCTGAAAGAAATGTGTGCACTTGCAAGGAAAGCTAATCTAAGCATTAAACAGGGATGGTGATTTATATGATACTGATTCATCAAGAACATCAAGTTCAGGGTTCCTTAATTGAATTATCATTCACAGGTGGAAGCAGTGGCTCATCTCCAGTGACCTCTTGTGAAAAGGCCCCCTCTCCTTTGAACTCCCTACTTTCTCCACCTTGTTCTCCACCTACATTTCACTTACCTACAAACTCCCTCGGAATGACCTGCCCAGAGATGTACCTGCACAATATTAACTTGCCTTTTTGCTATAAGATTTGTCCAACTAATTGTTGGAGACAGCAACCTCTTGTCCTGCCTGCTCCTGAAAAACTATCAAGCAGCAACTATTCTCAATCTTTAGCCCCACTCATGATGGAACTGCCTATGATATCTTCTCTGGGGGTCACCAATTCAAAAACTGGTTCATCAGAAGACTTTGATGGGCACTGTCTTCAAACACCTCATTCTTCCAGTCAAATTTTATATGGATTACAGTCACCCAGCAACATTTTTCTACCAAATCCCGTTACCCAGGAAGCACTTGGCTACTCATTTCACCCTTCCTATGGCTTTTATAGGTACAACTTCTCTATGCCATCTAGACTGCTAAATGCTGCCAACCATCTCAAAAGAAATGACAACAGTCAAGTTTCTTTTACAGAAAGTAAATGTAACCATTCTCATTGGTATCCAACAATCAACCCCTGCCTTTAATGGAACAATCTCATTTTTAAAAGAATTGTATGTAAGCATCTGTTTTCTTTATTTGTAGTCTAAGAAATAGCAACAGCTATTGGGCTTTAAAGACTCCATTACCAGACATTATTGCTGCCTTCTGCATTT
>PVLD010013835.1:0-54433 GCA_004027595.1 Dinomys branickii | reverse complement strand
TGTAACCTGAGTAACAAAGATGAAGGTAACATTATGTAGGACAGCATCCAGAGCTAATTCCCTTCTATGTTCTCTATAATTCTGTATTTCCTCAGTCGTTTTTGTATTAGCAGAAATGAAGATAACTTTATATTATACAGCATCCAGTGCAAATTCCCTACTATCTTACCTATAATTTGGTATTTCCTTTAATGTTTTTTTGTTAACTAATGTGAAGATAACTATGTAATACAACATCCAGTTCTAATTCCCTACTATATTCTGTATAACTTTGTATTTTCTGTATTGTTTATAAAAAAAAAAAGATCATACACTATCAAGCGGACATGAATTCAAGGTATTATGGTGTTTATGAATGTGCTGTTCACATATGAATATAAAACTATGGCTGAAGCCCAGCGTGGTGATACACACCCAGGAGGCTGAGGCAGGAGGATTGCAAGTTTGAACCCAGCCTGAGCAAAGTAGCAACTTGGTAAGACCTTGACTTAAAGTAAAAAAATCAAAAAGGTCTAGAAATATACTTTGTATGAAGGTTAAAATTCTTGGTACCACCACAAACAAACAAAACAAAACAAAAATGAGAAATTATGCCTGAACCAGCATTTTGGGGCTCTTTTAAAAGGACAGTGGTGAGCTTGCCTCGGAAGCACAGGGTCCTGAGTTTGATCCCCAGTACCACAAAAAAAATAAAAGGACAGTGGTGAGGAGTAAGTACGGCCATCGTGCCCTCTAACTCTCTCTTGTTCACCTTCACTGTGCACAGGAATCAGCGGAGCACCTGCGAGATCCAGGGTGGATTCTGTAGTCTGGGGTGAGGACCGAGCTCCAGGCCATCTACAGACTACACTTCGTACAGAAAGCTCTAAACTACAGTTTCTGGCTCAAGAGGTAAAGCAAAGAAGAAAAGGGACAGGAACACAAAGAGAAGCAAAGCTGTGTTTACTGAGTACCTATGAGCTTCCCGCCAGTAGCGATAACATTGAATTTAAGATTTAAAACATATTAGGGAGTGAACAGAAATCAGTTATCTTCTATATCCATGATTAAAAGTTGTCTTATCCTAAAGGACAATATCCAACGTTGTCTGATCATAAAAATTATCTGGTGCATTTGGTAAAGAAAAGCACCGGTCCACAGGGAGCCATAAAACCAGCCAAGGCAGTTGAGATGGTTCTTCTAATCTATAAGTTCAGAAGACACTGGATTTTGAATGTGGTTTTGCCTTTGGAAATTTTGGATACTGAAAACTTAATGTGAACTTCTTCTGTTCCAATGTGCCCAAGGAATGCAAAATGTATAAAAACTGTGATGGCTCCAAAGCCCAAAGGACCTGGCCAGTTCACTCAGTGTACCAGAGAGTAAGAATCAGGAATATTATGTGATTGGGAATTTCAAGAAGAAACTCTGCTCCAACTTAGCAATCATTATCTACTCTATACAAATCACTGTAGAAAACAAATAAAAAGCAATCTATGAAGCAAAATCCCTTCCTGTTCTTACTGACATTTCTGAGGAATTGGGGTCACTCGCCCAACAGGTGCAATCAAGATTCTGGTATCTACAGTGCCCCGCCCTGTTTACCTCCCCTCCTCCCCTAAAGATGCACCCACAGACCCGGGCACACGTTATAAAGGGCAGAGTGTCCCACCCTGCCCTTCACTGTTGATGCAGTCTCCCCTTTCGGGAAGGAGACAACATGCTAAGTAGGAAGTGGAAGCAAACAAAGACTGTCCGAGAGCAAGCCATCCACTGGGCTTCACAGACATCACGGGAAAATATGGAAATGTACCGCGTATTTTTATTTTTCTGTCTGTCTGTCAACTAATGAAAGGATACCCTTTTAGGAGATTTCTTCATTGTGCAAACATCAGAGCATGTGGTTATACAAACTAAGACAGCTATGTTATTAGACAAGGAATTTGGCTGTTCCTTATAATCTTACTGGACCCACATTGGGCATTTGCTCTGCTGGTGGTGATGTCACCGTGTGTCACGTGACTCCTTTGTTTCTTTGTGGTGTATCTTCATCAGTACTACTACTAGTACAGCAGCCTATGGCTGCTCAGGTCAGGATTACTTTCTGCTTATTTGGAAAACTGAGCTTTGCAATGGGCGTTGCTTATTTTGTGGGATGTCTTTTTAAACACGAGGCCACAATCAGAGGCAGATGCTGAGGGACCTAAGTGGGAGAGCTGACAAGAGCAACCACGGCCTGAAGCTGAAGAGCCCCAGTGCATCCCGTCAAAGCGCACTAGGCGCGCTTGTCACTGGGCACAGTCTCCAGCCCTGGCACTGGAGTTCAAGCAGCTGCTGTGCTCCAGCAGGAGGAGAAGCCCCCAGCCTCTTCTCTTGGGGCTCAAGGAAACTATCAGCAGAATAGCACAAAATTGCCGAGAGTAGTAGGGATCAGCCAAAGGAAGAGAGGTCCTTCTACACTACCACCTCGAGAATCCAGGCCAAACGTGATTTCCCAATTTATTTCTTCTTTCTTAAAACATACTTGTATTGGTGCATAGTATTTTTATAAAATCTTGGGTTGTAACATAGTATTTTCACATTTAACATTTTGATACTATCCATCTCTACTACACTGTCTGTTGCCTCTTGTTCCCATGTCATATAATGTCTTTCTTCTACTTTTATACCACTTTTTCTCTTTAGATTTCACATATTAGGAAAGATGTGGCAGTTTTCTTTCTGAGTCTGACTTACTCACCTAACACGATCTCCAGTTCCATCCATTTCCAGCAAATAACATAATTCTGGTTTTTTATGGCTGAATGTATATATCTGCATGTATATATCACATGTTCTTTATGACTTTATCTGTTGAGGGACACCTAGGTGATTTCACATCTTGCCTATTGTGAATTGTGCCATAATAAGGGCAAATACGCAAGTATCTCTACAGGATCCTTCAGGTACATACCAAGAAGTGGTATGGCTGGGTCATACGATAGTTCTATTTTTGGTCTTCTGAGGAATCTCAATATTGATTTCCATGGTGGCTGTACTAATTTGTATCCCTACCAGCAGTGTAGAGGTATTACTTTTTTGCCACATCCTTGACATTATTTGTGTATGTTTGTATGTATGTATGTATGTATGTATGTATATAAGTGTATATGTATGTAGTATGTGCACTGAACTCAGCACCTTACATCCCCGGCCTTTTATATCATTTTTATTTTAAGAATGGGTCTCAGTAAGTCACTAAATCGTGCAGGCTGGGCTCAAACTTGCAACCCTCCTGCCTCGGCTTTTGAGAGTGCTGGGACCACAGCTGTGCACCAACACACGCCTCTTGTTTGTTGTATTTGTGATGATCACCGTTCTGGCAGGGGGAGATAGAGTCTCAGTGCAGTCTTGATTTGCATTTTTCTAATAGCTAAAGATGTTAAACATTCATAGTTCTTTCTCTGAAAAGTGTCTGCTCATTTGTCTGCCCATTTAGAGATAAGGCTATGGATGTTTTGGTCTTAAGTTTTGGAAGTTTTAAAAAATATAGTCCAGCTATTAATCTTCTGGCACTTCCAAACTTTTCTCCTTGCAGGCACACTTTTCTAACATAAAACACTGTGGGTAGCAACACGTAAGGAGAAGGTGCCACAGCTAAATCAGACCATGAGAGCTCAACTATCAGTAAGCTTGAAACTAAATTTCACTGGTTTCTGACCTACTTAAAATTGATAAGGACATAATCTAAGTAAAACATGTGATATCAGAATGACATTTTAAAGTATCAAAAGTGGTTACAATGATTTCACAACTTATGAATTGTCAAGAATTAATTCATACGATATATGTACAGTTTTCTTAGTGTTTAGGCTGCTAGTGAGTGGGATGCGAAGAAGCTGGTATTTCACTGAATCTGTCCAGTAAGAAGTCTCTTTCTGCACTGTCAACGACAGTATGGGCTGTTCCAAGTCCAGCACTGGGCCCGATGTTTTGTGTTCCCTTTTGATGAAATAAATCTTACTGATCTTGCTCCTGCTAGTGTTCTCTGACAGCACTACAAGAAGGCTGTGAATAGTTCAGTGGGAGAGTGCTCGCCTATGAAATACACACACACACACACACTTCCAAGGACTGACCTGAAATAGTGGGTATGAAAAGAAAGCTATGAGAAACTAGCAGGATTTCACCAATATAAGCAAAAATATATAATATTTTGCTTATGGAGAAACACATATTTAAATAGAGATTAAAAGAGATTAAAAGAATATCAGAAGCAAGGTCATACAGTCTGCAATTTTAACTATATTTTATGTCTTGGGGAAAATGAGACGGAAATTCATTATTACTAAATATTTATGTTTAACTATGCAAAATAAATAGTGATGTATCTGTTATCCTTTCTACTTTCTGTACTTTTTGTGTGTGTGTGTGCGTGTGGTGTTTTTGAGACAAGGTCTTGCTATGCAGTTCAGGCTGGTCTTGAGCTCACTTTTTAGCCTGGGCTGGTCTCAAACTCACAGTGATCCTCCTGCCTCAGCCTCTGGAGTGGGGGGATTACAAGCACGTGACACCATGCCTGGCTCTGCTTTCTGTACTCTTAAAAATGTATTAAAATATAAGAATAATAAAAATCATTAAGGCAGGTGGTGCAGCTCAGTGTTAAATGACTTGCCCGGCATATGTGAGCCTGAGGTTGACCCCCAACATCACAAAGAAATCCATAATAATGATATAAACCATTATTTACTTACCAAATGATGTTAGAGGAATGACTTATTTTAAATGCATTTAAAGAAATACTAAAAGCCATTTTGAGAGTTCTTTTTCTTTTGGAAACTCAGTATAAAGCAATGGGGGAAAGAATCATTCAGAAACATAAATGTTAGTAAGTACAATTTAGTATTTACAAATTTTTTCAGGACCAGGTGTAATTTATTCAAAATAGTCAACATTAGATTATAGTGCACATAAGTCACTTTGAAAATAAGAAAAGGAATCAGCAGAAACATACCCTATCAAAATTATAGAAAATACATATTTAAACAGAGAATAAGATCGTCTCTCAGAAGACAATTGTTTGGTTCTGCAAATAGCTTCTCCACTTCCTGATAATTTGAGGCATAAATAGCCCCAATTTAACAATGCATCAAAACTTAATCTCGATCTATATCTTTAATCTCTTGGCTTCCCCAGATTTTTCTTGACAGCAGTCAGTGCAGTGACACATGCAGCTCTCTAACTTCTGTCTCAACTTTGGCAGAACACCGATAAGCAGCAAACTGTCAAAATGGAGGGATGGGGAGCAAAGGCAGAAGTAATCCAACCCAGATAGTCACGGTCCGAATGACAACTGTTATTCTCCATCTCTATTTCAAGGGACTCATTCCAATGACTTACAGGAAAGAGCAACTTCATTTTTTTATCAATTGGGTCTATTTTAATTAAATTGCAGAATAAAAACCAACCAGCCTTTTCAAGATGAATCAATGTTCTAAAATCATTTTCCACTGAGCAATTTTTACAGCCTTAAATTTTCTATTCATATTTTAATGGATAAATTTGCTAACAATTCAGCTCCTTTCTCTTAGTTTATTAAACCGCTTCCAAATAATTCAAATGCATAAATTATTTATAGTAAAATCTTATAAAAATATAATTTAATGTAATATTATAGTGCTAAGTAAACACGGAAGGAAAGTCCATTCTGCTTTAGTCTAAACCGTTTCACAAGTTCTAAGTTTTAAAACATAAAATATTTAAAATTATATTAACTGTATTTTTGCTAACTTTATGGTCTAAGACCAGAATTACAAAGAACAGTTCTGACAAATGAAGGAACAGTTGAATTTCATTCCCAGACCTGCACCGACTTTTGACGACCCAGTCTTCCTGGGTCCCAGCTTCTCCACCAGTCAAGTCAGACTGCATAGGTTCCCTTTGCCTGCTCTGCACAACTATGATGAAGCTCACTGAAGCGCTGTATGGGAAAGCACTGTAGAAACCATTAAGTTTTCTACAACGTTTTCAGTTTGCCGCGTCAGCATAAGTGAAAAATAAATGAAAGGGTTCAGGATAAAGGTCTCCAAGTAGGGAAGATTGTGGGCTTTTCCTTTCTCCCACCCCAGTTGATGCAGATCTTCCGGCAGCCCACAATATCAGCCCCCTCTCACCTCGCCCTACTGGTAAGGCCAAACTAGGTTTGCAGAGGAGATGTAGAGTGATATGTATGCTCTGCAGTTTCTTTGTGACTCTCTTCTTAAAAATCTATGATTCCCTGAGCCCACTGCTGGTCTAATTAGCAGTGTCTCCAGTTCCCCTTGGATACCCTTGTTCCCAGCACCACACTCCTCACCAGGACCTGGGCTCTCAGAGGCTCCAGCCATACTGGTGACAGACTGTGCATGCAAGAGAGAGTGCTGCCCTTGAAATGTGTGCAGAAATCTCCGCTGGATCCATTTGGTACTTTAAGTTACATCACAGGAGCTTTTTCTCTTCCCCAGATCAAAATGAAGAGGATATGAGAGGAAATGAGAGGGAAAGGAAACAGGGAAGGCAAGGGAAAGGAGAAGAGACGCGTGGAAGGGTGTGGTAGTCACGGGATGAGGTGGGGAAGGGGTACTATAATAGTGACTTTATTTTGAGGCAGCTTTCTCTCATCACTTGGAATAAAATTCTTCACACTCTCTCAGAGGGACTATGTTTTCTAAGGCACAGGAGAAGGGGGATGAAAGCCCACTGTTGTACTCTACAAACCCAGGAGGGAGTGACATCCAGGAGGGAAAAGCAATGAATTAGGACGATGGAAGGGAAGGCAGGCAGGCTGATGCCAACAGGGTCTTTGGTGAGACAGAAAAGCAGCACTGAAAGAGTCAACATTCCTGTGTCCAGGACATCAGCCAGGCTCCTTGGGGACAGTCTCTGTGACAGCTGGGTGCCTAATCTTTCTGCCACCAAGGGGAAGTGAAGGAAGACAGAACCTGGCCCTGAGTCAACAGGGCATCTCTGACCCTCTGGGTGCCCAGCTCCCATGGAGCTGTCAGAACCTCTTCAGCACTCAAGATAATCACTGGCTTAAATGGGCTTCCTCAGGAGATGGCTATTTTCCATACAATTATTTCTACTGGAAAATGCACCCTAATTTCTAGTAAATAACCTTGCAAGCATTGTTAAACCTGAGAAAAAAATGAAAAAAAAATTCTAAAAATAAATACATGGCCATTTTTGCAGGTGCACTAAAGATGAGGTATAAAGAAATGGCTAATCTCCATCTTTTAGGTCTTGTCCATAATTAAAAAATCATCACCTTCTGTTGCTATTTGATGGGCGTAGCCATAAAATACGTGAAGACAGATTTAAAGGAGAATCTACCTCAACCCTTTGTTTGTTTCTGTAGTCTCAACTCCCAGCAAGTGAGCCATAGGCCTTTGTCAGTCCTTTCCATCATCTGACAACTCCATCTGGCCGTGTTGGACACAAGCTGGTCATGAAAGATGGGTTGATATGAATCGAGCTTCACTGACTCTCTGATATGCCAAACACAGAAAAAGCAAATAAAACAGCATGGGCTGAATGCGTGTACAGTAGAAATACATATTCGTGACAGAAAGAAATCAGTGAAAAACCATGATTGAAAAGAAAATGTCTAAAATAGAGGTAACTTTTCAGTAGTGTTTATAAAAAGATCCTGTTAGCCTATCAGTTCCCATGGACGTCCATTGTACTCCCATGTCTATATCACAAACCTTCTCCAAGGCTGTTTTGAATAACTAATAGTTACTGAGACTCCTGTTGTGGAAGGCACTGTGGGAAGCGCTTAGCACTCACTGCCTCATTTAAAAGTCATGAAACACCAGCAGTTTTATGGTGATCATCACTTGACACAGAAGGACACTGAATCACAGAGACAAGAATGTTCCTCGGTCAGACGGGGAGTGTGAGGGGATGGGAGCTGGTCTTCAATCCACGGCAACCTCCAGAGTCTAAGTCTCCCTTGCCAGACTGATCCAGCTTCCTGAGGGAGAACTGGAGTTTCAGCTTGGATACCTTATCCAAGGTAGTTGTTAGCAGCTTTAGATTAAAAACTGGAAACAAAGCAATCAGCGGACGTAAGGCTTGAGTTCAAAGATTATCACTTTGGTAAGTTTAACTGAGTGGCATTTGATTTCAATATTGACATGATACATTTGAATTCTTCATAATAACTGAGCCTCTTTATAATAACTTCAGCCTCTGATGTCTATAGAATTGAAGCTATACTCAAGTAAGATTTTTAAAAATCTGAATGCACCCTGCATGTTTCTTATGGGACAGTATATATCTTAATTAGAAATACTAGGAAAACCTCTCACAATTAATGCATTGATGATCATTTGGGGTCCCAACTTTACTGTGACTCTCAACTCTTACTTGGTAGTATCTCCATTGCTAGGCTCAGAGCAGTGTGCTGTTGAGTTGAAGCTTCAGGGAAAGGAGATTCCTAGTTCCCTACCCATGGTTAGCTTTAGCTTCCTATATAGATGTGAAGACCAAGTAAGGGTCACCTCCCCACTCGCACAATTAGATAGGCCATCCAGACCGCCACCCCCCCAAAAAAAACCCAATAAAGAAACATCAGTGTTAAGCCACACCATTGAACAAAAATCTACCGTTTATCATGCAATAACAGAATACACATGTTACTTAACAGCACATGGAATTTTTCTAAATCAGATCATAATTTTGGTCACTAGGCTTGCTTAAAACAATACAAAATAACTGAAATAACCCCCAGCATATTATTGGATCATAGTGGATTTAAGCTTGAAATCCACAGCAAAAAAGCAACAGAAATTATGCAAACACACTGAGATTAAATAATACATTGAATGATCAGTGGGTCCCAGAAGACATCAAGGAAGAAGTAAAAACATTCCTAGAACCAAGTCACAATGGAAGCACAAAACCCTATGAGACAAAATGAAAGATGTTCTAAGAGAAAAATTTACAGGTTACAGGAGAGAGCAGTCACAAAGAAATAACCTAATAATACATTTTAAGGTCTCAAAAAGATAAGAATAATCAAAATCTGAAACTAATAGAAAGAAACATAATAAAGATCAGAGTCGAAATTAATAACACTGAGACTAAAAAAAGTACATAGGAACAAGGAATCCAAAAGTTGGTTGTTTGAAAGAATGGGACAGGAATTTGGAGATGTGGGGTGGGTGAGAGAATAGAAAGAATGGAAAGATAAGAGATCAAGAATATATATACTCCCCATTATAAATGTATTTACTGTATATCAGGAAAATGTACTTACAAAACTGGGGGGAATGTTTTTGAACTCATCCCGGAGCCCCCTCCACATGGGATGGGGATGAAGGAAATATCCCATGGGGTCTTTTGTTGCCGGTGTTTTTTAGCTTCAGTAATCACAAATCTTCTCTAAGGCAGAAAAATCTACCCACACTTAAACATGAATGCAGAAATACATTCCAACGCACGTCTCAAACAATGGTAATTGTCCAGATCATGTTTTCGTATGACCGCTATGTCCGGGAACTAGTCGTTTGAAAAGAACTGCTGCATAATTTTAAAAACAAACTTCTCCACCATCCACAGAGAAATGAACTCTCCTATAGATGAGGAAGAAGGGCATCATAGGGGTGATCAGGGGACTGTGACTGCGCTGCAGAAGGCGGACACTGTACCTTCAAACACTGGAAGTCGGGGACATTTTAAAACTTCTGTTTCTATTTCCTCTTCCTTGTACAGTAGTATATTTCTCTTGTATGGAATATTTGTGTTAAAGTAAAGAGCCTGTGGTGGTGATGTGGTCATTCCCCTTTTCAAAGAAAGATTAAGACTGGGTGTGGTGGTACATGCCTGTAATCGTAGTGCTATGGGCAGCTGAAGCGGAAGGATTGCAAGTTTGAGCCAAGCCTGGGCAACTTAGTAACTAAAAGACCCTCCCTAGAAGCTCAGTGTGAAAGCCCTGGGTTCCATCTCCAGCACGACAAGCAAAACAAAAAACAAAACAAAACAAGACAAAAGCTTAAACTGTAGGGTTTCCATTTTCTCTGCCCAAATCAAAATATTATATATTATCACAAAAGCTAATTCCAGGATAAACCTTATTATTGGAGACAGCTCAAAGGGAAAATTTATTTAATCTGTATTTTTATAGAGATGCTATATAAAATGCTCACTCGACTCTGCTTCATTTTTCAATCAAAGAATGTCTATCTCTAAAGTCTCCTAAAGTGTAATCCACACAAGTTGTTACAGAAGGCAAACAATTATTGTTACAAGAAGGCAAACAATTCTATGGTCAATATACTTCACCTCTATTTTTATTCTCAAGTGGCAAATGGGTTATACAAAACAAAAAAGACTGTACAAAGGATGAAATGCCACTGCAGTATCAAATTGTGTAAACACCTGCTTAACAGTAAATGCATGAATAGTTCACATTCAGACTACAGGGCATGTGTTAAGATCCGGTTATTGGAAAAATAATAGGTTTCAAGAATTGTTTATACCAGTACTATGCTGCACACAATAAAGTCACCCAGATAACCCCGGACAAATAGAACGGAGGATCAAGCAAACTTGATGGCAGTTAACCTAAGTACAGCTGCCTATAATTAACTAAAATTGACCCTCATGATAAAGAAATAATACTCCAGTGTCTAGGAATCTGTGAAGGCTCTGGCTGCCCATTGTGCTGGTGCAGGATCTCTGCAGCACAGCCAGGTGAGCTGTGGCAGCTGGACTTGCAGTGCATCTGTGTGGCGGGGGAGAACTACTGATTTCCTATCCTGGGAATCTGCTGGTGTTAGTTTTACTCACAAATCTCCCATTCTAATTATCTTTAGTAACTCATTTAGTGGGTGACTGGTGAATACTCCAACTATGTCCATAAAAATGAATGTCTAAGCAGGTACAGATCATCAGACCCTAATACCCCCACCAGCAACGGGGTATTTTGAATGCATTCTCATTTCAGTAAACAAATGTTCCAGGCCCATCAGTGGTGCAGCAAATGCCACTTAAAGAAGCTGTGGCATAGAGCCACATGCAAAGGCCCAAAGGAAAAGCAGCGTAATATATAGTATTAGATAGAGGCCAGCCTGGGAAGTTTCCTTTGCAACAGAACTGACCAATAACTCAACCAACAGGACATATGAAAATGGTGATATTTTATAGCGTTCATAGTATAACAAGATTCAGTAATTTTCAGAATGGATTCAGGTGGGAGTGAGACTAAGGATAACTCTTTCAAAAATGATTTTCACAGTTGCTGTTTCAAGTGCTGACCACTGAAGAGTGATACATTTTTAAATCTAGGATCAATTCACGTTATCCAACATTCCTTAACATTGCTACTTTTCTGTTGAAATAATAGTGCTTCAATATTCCCTACAAAAGAGGATACACTTTGCTAATATATTTGAAATTTACATACAATGGATATATCTAAAAATATATCTCCTTCAAAATAATTTTATAAGAATAAAAAAATTTGAATCTTCCACCGAAGAAACCTTTTCAATATTATACAAATTATTTTAGAATCGAAAACACTTATTATCATTTGTTAACTGGAGCAAAATACCTCAACCCAAAATTTTGACATGGTATTGCAAGAAGGGGAGAGATACTGTCCACAATCACTTACAAATACACATGCACAAATTTCCAAACAAATGTTAACAATTAAATCCAGCGATGTATATAAATGATTACATATTATGACCAATATAGGGTTATCTCATGAATTTGAAGGCAATAGTTATTATAAAATCAGTTACAATCCATTAGTGTAATTAATTGTAACTAGCAAAGACAAAATTCGCATGGTCAACCTCAAAGTGTATAGGAAATGGATATGCTGAAATTCAGTATTTATTCATCTGCAAAAACCTAGCAAGACAGACATGAAGAAAACTCCCTTAAACTGATAAGAGCAATTAAGAAACATCACAATTCATAGTGAAACATTAAAAGCTGCCTCAGGGATGGAGAAACAGACAGGCTGCCACTCTGTCCCTTTAGTTCAGCATTTCTCTAGCGCTCATAAGCAGAGCAAAGGTGGAAATGAAACACAGAACATATCACTTGGAAGAGAAAACATAAAATGAATTTTACTCACAAGTTAACTTTATAGAAAATCCAAAGGGATCTGTATATAACAGATTTAAAGAAATACTTGAAGAAAACTAAAATTTTTATGCAGAAATAAATGGAAATATCTTTAACATTAACCTATAAGATATATTTCAATATACTTTAAGTAGGCAGAGTCTGCCAAAAATGTATACATCAGGAAAACCTAAACTTGTATAAGCATTTTAAATTTCTTGCAATTTAATGAGATTAATACAAGTTATCTTTGGCCTCTACAACTGCAAGAGGCACTCAAAGTGGTGGCCATGAGCTTCCAGACATTTATTAGTACAGTGAAGTGCTAAAGTGTATATACAGTTTTTTGGCAGACTCTGTACATAATTTGACAGATCAAACTTCAATCTATTTCTTAACCAAAATTTAAAAACCAAATTATTAAATTGATCTTTCAATAAGTATTTTTTGCTTTGTTTTTCAAAGAGTTAAGGTCTTGCTGTGTTGCCTAGGCTGGTCTTAAAATCTTGAGCTCAAGTAATTCTCCTGCCTCAGCTTCTTCAGCAGGTGGGACTACTGGTGTTTGCCAATGTGCTGGCAGATCTTTTTTTCTGACAGGGAAAAGGACCAATTGTTCTATGCTGTTAAGTTTATTATCATCTTAAAGAAACTTAAAATGAATGTGACATGTGATAAAATGCAGTGATATTTACTTTTAAAAATTTATTACAGTAAAAGGCACACGGTCATTAGCACTGCTTTAAAGTACTTCCCTTCACTTTGAACACACTTATCCCATGTTTTTGTCACTTTCTGAAGCAGTTCTGGAAGTCTTTCTTTGTGAGTGTCTTTAGTTGTATTGTTGTGGCTGCCTTGATGTCCTGTATTGATTCAAACTGTTTGCATTTTATGGTCATTTTGACTCTGGGGAAGAGTGAGAAGCCCCATTGCACCAGACCCGGCGAATAAGATGGATGAAGACATGATGTCTTGTTTCTTGACCACTCGGCCACGCTACCTGCCTGATGTCTTGTTTCTAGGAGCCCGCCTTTCCTTCCATTGGGTGGCACTGGGCAGAAGCAGTCACAGGATGTTATCACATCCCAGGAAGACACTCACAAAAGAGGACTCCCAGAACGGTTTCAGAAGGTGGAAGGAAGGATGGGATGAGTGTTTGAAGTGAGAGAGAATATTTTGAGAAAATCAATATGCCTTTTACTGTAAATTTTTAAACACACTGTGTATCATGATCAGCCCTTTATTCAACATTAATAGAATAAAACATAGAATATATATATGTGTATGGATATATATTTTTTCTTTCAATATATATTCTATATTTGTATACAATATAAAGAATAGAACCACAGCACATCTGACTGTACATTTCTCAAGAACAAAGATAACGTTTGAGTAATTTTCCTCTAAGAAATACTCAATGAGAAAAAATGGATTTAATTCCCATCAGAGAAGGAAAGAGAGAACAAGAAGGGAAAGTAACATCTAATTCTAAGGGACAGTAAAAGTAAAAATTGGCTCCAGTTTTCCTCAATGAGGAAAATGAACAACAGAAACACCCCGGGAGGGTCTAGTTGAACAGCAACCTCCTCCTCGGCAGATGGCAGGGACCCAGAGCTGCTGCAGCTTTACGGGCTCCAGCTCTACCACGCAGCAAATATTCCAAGTCTTAACTGCTCAGTCACCCAGGGTCTGCTTTCCCAACACTCCCCCCGCCCCCCCGCTCCCTTTGCTGTTCCCAGCAGTTCTCTAGGGATCGGTTTGCACTGCTGTGGCATTCATGGCTACGTGGAGGAATAAAGCTTCTAGCCCTAAGTAAACACCCAAGCTAACACGCTTTGGCAGTCACTTCTCTTCTGAAATTTATGCTTACTGCCTTTAGTCTGTCTTCTCAAAGCTCACAATAAAGGGCCTGCAAAAGGAACTGTGAACATTTTACAGAGTATTTAGACAGAGGACATTATCCATAGTAGCTTCCCACAGGTAAAAGCAGACAGACTTAGCTCCAGGGCAAGACTGTAAGAGGAGCAGGTATCTTTTATTTTCTTTTTTTCCCCCATGAAAGAAACTGTGAAACAACAGAACAGTCTGTGCTACATGCATAATTAAAGCAGATGTTCTCCATCTTAATTTTCATTGCTAATTCTGACAGCTGAAGAAACGCGCTTGTCTTTTGTATAGTCACCTATGTTCTCCCAAATGTTCCCTATTTTTCTCATCGCCCATCACGATGGCTCAGAAATCGGCAAGGAGGTGACTGTCAGTACCAGGGTTACAGCAAGAACTCTGCCTTATTCCACTAGGTCAGCAAAGGGGAACAGGAACCAGAGAAACAGATCATAGAATAAGTTTCAAGTTTATGGAATGGAAGCATTTTCAGGCACTCCTAACTGATTTTGCTAATTATGTTTTTCACTGGCTTGTGAGGTTTTCCATGACAAAAGCCACAGTGATCATATTACATGTAATAAACTACAAGCACCTTTATTCATTAACCCAGCCTTAGCATGCAGAGTGACTGCTATTTATTTTTTAACAAAATAACATGTACAGAAATATGCTTTACTTTGATGACACAGACCTGATGACATACTTTTAAGGGCAGAAATATTTTGTCTCTGCTTGTACCTGAAAATGGAAAACACACAGGTAATGACAAAGATACCCTTTCTCACACCGTGTTCTACACTCCTTGGGCTTTGCCTCCTCAAACAGGAAAGTAAATGGTTTTTTTTTTTGCCTCAGAGCTGCCAGCAGCCAGGACACCACAAACCTTAGAGAAGACTGAGATGTGTAATTTCCACACCCACATCCCAGTACTCTGTAGTACCTAAGTTCTCCCCTGTGGCTTGGTGGCCCAGCCCAGTACTAGTCCCAGCCCCTGAGGGTGAGAGCTAAGTATGAACCATGAAATCTTGGAAGTAAGTAAAGCTCATTCTTGTCTGATGTTGCAGCTGTATGTGTCGTTCCTGATCTGATTAAGGTGACTGGCAGAGGGAATAAGAAAGAGGCTGGCATCTCTCACTGGGGTGACCGCAATGAGATCTTGGGTGTCTCGGTCCAAAGGAAATTCCATGGGGCTGGGGTGCTAGGAGGTGACTATTCCTGCAAAGTGGAAGTAGGGGTCAGAGCCAAACAAAGTGGACTGGAAAACAGGGAAGTGAAGAGGAAGGGTGTTCATCTCTGCAACAAATTGTTGAACAAAGCAGCACTGAGCAGAACTTCAGACACCGAGCGTAGTCAGTGCAGGCTAACCAGAAAGGCTGCGGGCCAGGTACCTCCTCAGACAACCTGAGGTGGCCTCATTACTCACCACACTGAAGCGTGAGGCAGCACATGCAGCTCACAAGCTGGCTTCTAGGGTCCTGACTGATGTGCTATTTACTGGTTGGCAGAGAGGCTCAATTTGAATGTCTTGGATACCTTTTGCACCAGCTACTGTCCTGGGTAGCTCACATATATTTCCTGTAATCCTCACCAGCTTTTGAACATCATGGAGCTAAAACTAATTCACACTTTGATCTCAGTTTTAAGATAATTTCTCAGAGAGGACTACTCTGAGCCTGTAAGCTACATTAAAGTCCTCCATTGCACTCTGCTGCTTTCTCCTTTACCCGACGTCGCACAGTATCACATGATAGCTGTGCCTGTGGGAAGGACAGAAGTGAGCTCCTGCTTACCATACATGGCGTCCATTTGTCCCCCAATTGGGGCCCCACTGTTTGTAGCACACAAGCTCTCAAAAAATTTTGCATCTTGGACTGCACAGACGGAAATATGCTAAAACGATTCATAAATTACATGTGAGTATCCATAATCATAGAAATGAGAGTGTTTTAAAATTTAACACAGGCTAAATTTTTATTAAAGTGTGGCAATCACATAAATAGAGGGGATTTATATATTTTAATTTTCTGCTGGGCTTCCAAGGAAACATTAGGGAAGAAATATGTACAGATCAAAGTCGTATTTGTATTCTTTTCCAGAACTCATATTGGAAAACTGTTGGAGAAATTTTTAAAAATCCAAGTGTTTTAAACTAACTTCAACTGATATATATATATATATATATATATATATATATCATAACATATATATATATATATGTTTTTTAACTATTGGAACTCTCAGAGACTCTAGTATGAAACTATTCATTGTAATTTTTCTCTCCCTGTCCTCCATCCCCCATCCTGTGTGTGTACACGCACGTGGGTGTGTGCGGGCACACACATGCATGTGTGAGTGACATGGGGAACTAGTTGGCATATTAATGATACTAAACATGTTTGGCTTCAGTTTTGGAGGAATTCATAAACCCCATCCTTTTATATGCAACAAAATTCAGCAAGCTGCTTCTGTGTTGCAGTAAAATCAGCAGCATTCTGTCAATTCTGCACCGCTTTAAGCCCTACCCTCCTAAGCCTTGTTGGATAAACACTGGAGGAAAAAAATGGTGTAAGATGAAGGAAATATAAACAAGAGCTTTTAAATGTGTTTCTAATAAATCACTTGTCAGATCTGCCCTACATACTAGGAGCTTTTTCTGTTTATTGCCCAAGACTGTCTCACGTCTTGGGCACCACAATTGATGGCACCACAGACTCCCAGACTAGTGTATGCTTGAGTTGTAACAATGTGAAAAAGGACTCGTGTATGGATATTGACAGCACAAAGGGGCTCACGGGCTACCCTGCTTCCAAATCTCCTCTTTCTAGTTCCAAAGAAGGTATTTTCCATCTCATTTTAGGTGAGGAGAACTGAATCTCAGAGATACCAATGTACTTGAAGTCACACATTATGTGGTGAGATCGAGATGTGAACCCTGCTCTTCTGGCTGAGAACCTGGACTCTACTCTGTGGCTGCTTTCACTGCATGCATGGTCAGTCTCTTTCTCAAGCCTTGTGTGACGTGGTCCCTTCTGTTCCTGTCACAGCTCAGCATACTACCCCATAGTCACATCACAACTCACAGGCCTTCTTTCATCAGATACCGTGTGTAGCTGACACTCCCATTTCAGAGAGTTCACCTTAAGTCTCTCTTAGGCTTGGGCCAAGGAGGAACCATTCCCACATCCTGGCACTTGCTGAAGTTATTCTTTGTCAGCATAAACTCAGCGCCTCTATCCATTACTATTCTCTTCATCCAGACTCAGTTTGGCTGGGAGCCTCTGGCTCAGGGTTGAGGCCACTCAGTCCTTTTTGTGTTTTGCAACTTGTCTGCCAGCATTCCCAGGGACGCCTTCTCAACCCGAGGGCTGAGCATGGAAGTGGCTGATAATAGCCCCTACTGGACTCAGGATACAGGTTCTGTGAGCTTTCTTACAGAGCTCCGTTGTCCACCCATGTCCTGCCAAATGGCTACTTTCATACTCAGCATATGGCCCTAGGTTATGGGAAAAGATGAAAGTTTAATGTAGTGGAGGTACACTAGATGTTCCCTGAGAAGGGAACTGTTCTCAGCATGGAACAGACATGAGAATCACCCAGTTGCTTTTCTCAAAATTTCCATTCTTTAGATCTACCCATGACCTACTGAATCAGAATCTCTCAGGCATAGGTGCTGCACCATGAAATTGCAGAAGCACTGTCCCAAAAGTTGAAATCCAAGCTGCTTGGCATGGTCTATTCAGAGATGTGGAAGACCGTATACTTCCATGTACTACTGCCTGAATGAGACCACCCAGCTTCTAGGAGCCATCAAGAGAGGCACCAGGGCTACCAACTGGTGAGGCTTTACTATTTTGATGACAAATGTATAGTTTATTAATTGCTATAAGGTATTGTTTAGTAATCACTGCCATTAATTTAGTTAAATGGTTTAGATGTATATGCTGTTTATGAATACATTTACATTTATGAAGTCTTCTGTCATATTGCCTAGGTCTGTAGTTTTAGAATCTGGAAATCTGGAAACAGTGGAAAAATGTAACCAGTCTTAGATGCAAAGGAGTGGTTAAATGTGAACCTGTCTTTGTGATTACAAGTATATCTGCAGTGTCAAGGGAATAAAATAAAGGCAAGCTTTCAGGCATGAAAACAATTGTTTAAAACACATTCTTCAAAAAAATGGCAAAAATGTCATGTTAGCAGTATAATAATCTTTTCTGAAAGCCTTCAACAGACATAATGCTATACAGATCATGATGTACTGAACAGTATTCTAATATAGCACATAGAGTTGCCCTTAGTTGACCCTGAAAACATTTCATTAATGCTTATTATAAAAATGTTTGTATAAAATATACAAGTTGTGACTCTACCTGTTATTGTAAAGCACCTGCCATGAGGGTACATTTGCCTAATAAACTTGTTTCCATTGCCTAAGATGTGCATATATTTGGACTCCACTTAGTTGTGTCTGACCAAATATCTTCATAGGGCAGTCCTTTTTGTGTGTTTCTTTCCCTTAAGTAAATTGAAATTACTATCTTAATATTCTCTCTCTCGAAAGTAGCCACTGTCAACATCAGTAAGGTTCAGGCTAGAGAAGCTTAAGCCTGCTATAAGCAGAGCCTGATGGGTGATTCTGGTGGGAGCTCAGAAGACCTGAGTGCTGAAAGGGATACAGAGACTAAAGTCCAGGCTCAGAATGTTCAGTTGAGAATGAAGACTCTGTTGTGAGCCAGCCTAGGCTGGAGCCAGGCAACGTACATTCTGGCAGAAAATTGGTCTAATCTTGCCCATGTCCTGAGACTTTTCAGAAGACTGAAATTAATAGCAGTGGACTAATTAATCTGGTGGAGTAAATTTCATTCAGCCTGTGGTGGGTATTCCTGACTGCTTTCAGACAGATACACAGTGAGAAACCGGAAGGAAAAGCAGATGTGAAAAGTCTAGCTTCATGAGAAAAGAAGCCTGTTGATACACTGTGTCAACCTGAGGAGTCTAGAGGTTTGGCTGAGTGACTCAGCAGGAAGCCAGGGAGCTTGCTTTATATATATCCTGAACCTGTGGAAGAGGAGGGCATAAAAATTATGTGAGAGCTACATGTCCCCTGGGTGGTGGGAGCCTGTTTACAATATAAGGGAAGTAAAAAGAGGCCACTTGCCCATCATTCTTCCCTTTTGTTGGTTGTTTTTGCTGTGCTCTGCTGTCATGAACGTTTGCCCTCTGCCATGTGCCACTCTGCCTCAGAACCAGCCAAGCATGGACTGAAACCTCCACAAACTGTAAGGTGAATAAACCTTTTTTTCCTTCATTCTGGGACTTGGGTATTTTGTGTCAGCAAGGAGAGAAAAGTAACCAAGACAGAATTTGGTACCGCGAGTGGGGTCCTTGCTGTTACTATACCTGACCTTATCATTCAAGAGCCTTTAAAAATGGCTTGTGGGAACAGTTTAAAAAGGTTCAGAGATGTCGCCTAAAAGAGATGCACTAAAACAGCTTTGGCTGTTCTGTCTGGGGGATTCTAGTCAAAGCTCAAAAAACCAAAAGGCTGATAAAAATCTTGCCAATAAAGACCAGGTTTAGGAGGATTCTGCTGGAAAGGACTGCATTGGTTGTTGGACTCCAGATGATGTATGTGTTATGGCTTGGCAAAAAGTTTGTCTGCATTTTGCTCATGTCCTGAGACTTTGCCCAAGACTGAGATTAAGGGTGGCAGTAAACTCATTAATCTGGCAAAAAAAATTTCAAGGCAGTCAAATGTTGGGAAAGTGGCATGGCTATTGTTGGGGGCTTTTAGCCAGATTTATATTAAAAATCAGGAGCAAAGAGCCCAGCAAGATAATTTAAAATGTTGTGAGTTTAGCCAAAAAAAAAGAAATCTCCAGTAAAGCTGTAGACTGAAAGATAAGGCTGAGGAGATCTCTACTGCTGAAAACAAACAAACAATAAAAAAAGGGTATCAGGTATCACAAAAGGTATCACAAAAAACCGCAAGTCTCCATCCTTTGCAGCCTCAAAACTATAAAGCTGAGAGACCTTGCCTTAAAAAAAAAGCCACAGAGTGCCATGTTCCAAAATGACAGCGGTGGCCACACCAGGCTCCAGAATGGAGGTGGCATAAAAAATTTGTTCCTCAAAATTAGATTCAGTGTGCCCAGTGATCCAGGCACTCGACCCCTGTGGCCAAAAGAAAAAAAAGCTTGGCTACTGCTCCAGGTGGCAGCAAACCTTGACATCATCCACGTGGCTCTGGCTTTAGATGCATAAAAAATGCAAGAGTTCTGAGGTTAAAGAGGCTTCCATCCAGATTTCAAAAGGCCTGGGAGGCCAGGCAGTGTGCCCCTGAGAGGGTAGTGTGTGAAACTGTGAGTGTGAAGCAAAAGATATACTAAAAATCTCAAAAGTTTAAAAAAAAAACCAGGACCATGGATCATCTGAAAAAAGCTGC
Organism: Dinomys branickii; assembly: GCA_004027595.1. NCBI lineage: Eukaryota > Metazoa > Chordata > Mammalia > Rodentia > Dinomyidae > Dinomys > Dinomys branickii. The sequence goes on along the minus strand of PVLD010013835.1, from coordinate 34,017 downwards.
AAAAAGGGAGAAAAGCAAGCCTAAGAAAAAATCCATGGAGGGTGTAACCACCAAAAGTACCATAGGGGTGGACTCATACAAGCCCTTCAGAGCTCACAATGTGCCACAAGCTGCTGTAGATGCTGGATGTAAAATAACAGGACAATGTTAGCCCTGCTGGATTTTGGATTTGCTTTGGTCCCAGTGCTCTATATTCCCCTGTTGGTACCTTTTAAAATGGTAATATTTATTTTGTGCCATTGAATGTTAAAAGTGTTTAACCTTTCATTTGTACTGGGGCTTATAACTGAAGAGTTTGCCTTACATCTCAGAGAAAACTTGGGACTTAAGGCTTTTCAGCAATGCTAAAACTGTTAGGGCTTTGGCAAATCTTACACATGGACTAAATGCCTTTTACATAAAGGGATGTGCATGAGTCTTTAGGGGGTAAAATGTTATGGTTCTAAGGTAATATAATGTCTTTATATCTAAAAATTTGTTTAGAAAAGTGTGTCTGGTTGTCAAGTTGACAAGGGGTAGATTGTTATGGTTGATGCATTATGTCAACTTCGGGAGTCTAGAGGTTTAGCTGAGCGACTCAGCAGAAAGCCAGGGTGCTTACTTTATATATCCTGAGCTTGTAGAAGAGGAGAACATAAAAATTATGTGAGAGCTACACATCCCCTGAGTGGGGGTAGCCTGTTCACAATAAAAGGGAAGTAAAAAGAAACTGCTTGCCCTCCACTCCTCCCTTTTGCTGGTTGTTTTTGCCGTGTTCTGCTGCCATGAACGTTTGCCCTCTGCCATGTGCCACTCTGCCTCAGAACCAGCCAAGTATGGACTAAAACCACAAACTGTAAGCTAAATAAACCTTTCCTTTCCTTCATTTTGGGCATTGGGTATTTTGTCTCAGCAACAACAAAAAAGTAACCAAGACAAAGCCCTTGCAAAGTTGGGGCATTGGAGAACATGGTTGCTAAAAAGACTAGCATTAAAAGAAGCCAAGTACTTTGCATTGGGACAATAAGAAAGATGGCTGAGGGCATCTCAAGATGACCTTATCCTTCACAGGATTTGGTTCCCTGGGATTCATTTCACTTTCCTCAGCTATCCAGGCAGTAAGAGGCTGCGGCAGCCATGGTCCAAAGTGGCCTGGCTACTGCTCAAGCTGGCAGCAGACCTTGGCATTGTCTCTGTGATGCTCATTTTTAAGGCATGCAGAATAGAAATTACAGCATTGTGGATGTTTCCATCCACATTTCAGCGAAAGACCTGAGAGGCCAGAGAAGGTGCTCCAGAGAGGTGGGTGCATGAAGCTACAGGAATGAATTCAGAGTTACAGTGACCACCCCAGGAAGTAAGAAATGGCAACAAAGTAGAATGCCACAGGAAGTGATCAGAATCAGCTAAGAGAGTCCATCTGGATAACAACCAGCAAGGTCCTAGGGGAAGAGCCACCAACCACTCTGGAACATTTCACCATCACATGTCCCAGATGCTGAACATGGAGCTACAGTATCTAATGTCTGCCCTGCTGGGCTTTGGTCTTGCTTAAGTCCAATTCATTTCAATCCCTCTATTCCTCCCTTATGGAATGGGAATTTTTACCCTGTGCTGTTTCTGGATTAAGTAACTTGAGGTTTTTATTAAAAATTACAATTTCACAGCCAAGAATCTGCCATAAGGTTTTTGACTTGGATATTTGAAAAATGCTGGAACTTTTGAGACTTTGGGGAAGGGATTAGCGGGCTTATGGTTGTATGTAGGATAGTTACATCATGTTAGGTTGATTTATGACCTTATTACTGTCTGTATTTGTAAGTTAAATATGGTTTAAGGAGGTGTTTGGATGCCCAGGTGGTAAGAGATGTACTAGGATAGTTAAACTTAATTGTCAGCTTCACTGGATTGTGAGACTTATGGAAAAGTGACTGATTCTTGAGGGCACTATTGCTCTGCCCTGCTTCCCACCCCCAGAAATGAACTACCTTTGCTATGCCTTCTACCTGGGTGTTATTTTCTTGAAGCCAACTGATTATGAACTGAACCCTTTGAAACTGTGAGCCAAATAAAACTCTCCTCCTTTATGTTGTCAGCCTCAAGTAGTTTGCCTAGCAGTGAGAAAGTCAGTCAATACATGAGTTTAGCAAATTTTTCCAGATGATTTAGTGATTCACAGTAACCACCACAGAAAAGGAGAAACAGAAGGAGAAGGAGGAGGAAGAGGAGGAGGATGAGAAGGAGAAGAAGGAGAGGGAGAAGGAGCCTAGCCTAAAATAATTAATAGACTCAGATAATATGAGAGGAATTAGAGGATGAAACCATCATTGAAGAATGCTAAAAACAAGTCTCACACTATAGATATGGGAAATCTATGTCTCCTGCCAGCCAAGACACTTTTCACTTATTCTGAGCTGGACCACACTATTCCTAAGACAGAGAAACCATCTCCAGAAAACAGTCAGCCATAGGAATCAAATGAACTCCAATAATGCAATGAACTTGCACACTGAACACCAAGAAACAGAATGTTCTCCAGTAGTGAAAATGTGCTATTTTGTTTAAGACTGGCAGGTGGAGATCCATCCAATGATTCTATGGCAATTGGGGTGATTTTCCTTTTCTCTTTCTTTGTTTTATTTTCTCTTTGGTTTTAATGATTGCTTTGGTTCAAGGTCAAGTGTACAATTTTCTGATAATAGTCTGAAATTTGGATTGTATTTTGACAGTTTTAGTTGAGTTTGGTCAAGTATTCTTACAGGAAAATTTTCTCTGTGTTCTTTCCACCTCTTGGAAAATTTAAAACAGTGACTGTTTTAAAACATTCTCTGAAACCTGCAGAATTTCCCAGTTCAAGTCTTAGTCATTGACCTAATTTTGAAAATCATCACTCACAATTAATAGTGCCAAACAAATTCTGATTTCAAGTTTTAGTCTGATGACTAGTTAAATTTTCTGGGGAAAGTGTTTTCATTACTGGATCAAAAGAAATATACATTTGTAAATCAGTAAAATAATTGTAAGAACCTTTTGTTTTTTGATAATTTGCTTTGCTTCCTTCCATTCGATTATTTTTCAAAATAAATTCTAAAATAGTCAAACTCTGACAATTTCCTTTAATTTAGGTTTCAATTTTTTTGAGCTTTAAACTTTATTATCCAAGTTCTATCTCTGTCTCCTTCTGCTTCTATTTTTCTCTCTGTGCATAAACATATACACATGTTATATATGTATAAATGTGTGTTTGCACAATGTATACATTTAGCCTTTGAATCATGAAAGTAAAAGAATTATGTTTCATTATGTGTAATTAATAAAACTCTAATATGAAATGGTAGGAAATGGATGTAGCAAGAAATGACTTAAAGCTGTGCTTCTTCTACACTGAAATGACCAGATGACAAAATATAAGATGAACTGCAGTGAATTCTTCCACAGCTTTGACACACTTTCCTTGAACCCACCTACTCAGCGATCATGTAGTGCCTAAGTGGTATCAGGCACATGAGTCATGACTTGGAGCAAATCTAGAGATGATCCAGTTTATCTCATCATCCATCTATCCATTCAATCAGCCAGCCAAACAGACAGCTACTTATCTCTCCACCCGTCCATCTATCTATCCATCCATCCATACATCCTTGCAACCACCCATAAATCCACCCATCCATTCTGCCACCCACCCACCCAGCCAGCCAGTTTGATAGGAAGTATTCCTGAGAGTTTACTCTATATTAGGCCTTGTGCTCAATTCTAAGGGTATATGACTTGCAAAGCAAGTTGTTACTTAGAAACATATTGAGTCTAAACTTCTCCATTATAACCAGTTTTTAAATATGCTCCTTCAACCAAACAATGACTTTAACAGGACTGCACATAGAAAAACAGATATGACACACATATCCCCTTAAAATGCTTAAATTCCCACAATGTGTATTTCCCTGGGAGAGTATCAAGAGACTAAAGTTTAAAAACTATCTCATCTCAACCTTCACCTCAAAAATAACAACAAACAGAAATCACATAATCAAAGACTACAACCGCCTACAAATATTCATACTTGTTTGCTCATTCCAGACACATTTTGTATTAATACCAGCCCATCTTCCATGAATTCCCAGACAACTTCAGTATATTTTGCTTCATAAAGGCCTGGCTTTCATTAAGAATGAGAATACTACAGTCATCTGATAATTAAATGTAGCCACATTAAAATTGTTTCCTTTTTATGTAGGACTTCATAGTAGTCATTTCAAACTACTACAGTCAAGAGAATCTAACCATTGAAAGCACAAGACATAGTTCTATATCTTGACTGTAGATCTTGTCTACCTAAGTTCAGTTCTGGTCATTCTCCTATCATCTCCTTCTGCAAAACAAGGAGCAATAGTATTGAAGTTTATAAAATTGCTATAAAATATAAGATACTCATAAGTGTTACTATATACCCTGGTTTAAATTCTGTATATTATTTTTTATCTTGAAGAGAAAAATACTTATGGAGTGAAGGATCTGGAACTTGATTTGTTATATTTGGGTATGCTGTAAATTGCCATGAACAAATATTACTAATCACATCCCACCAGTGAAATGACTCAAGCAAGGAAAGACCAAGTGACTAACGTGATCTCTCTACTAAATTAAGATGGAATTAAAACTCAACAAACCATCTTTAAGCTTTCTTACTTGCATTATCCCAGAGTTTATCCATTACAAACTTCAGCACCTATAAAAGAGGCAGATCTATGGATTCCTACTGGGATCAAAATGCCTCACTCACTTTGGCATTCATAGGATAGTGATAATCAATATATTCTCGCATACATGGGAGTGTTACCTCGCATTAGAGAGTTTCCCTCCTTTTGTGGACAGGAAAACAAAATTCCAAAGAAGATACTGCTTCATTGGTTATCTCTGGTGACAAAACCAGGGGATGGGGTCAATGTTACAAAGAAGCACTGTTTCTTTCCACTGCAGTCCTACACCCCACAGTTCTGCTCCTTACATTCTTCACTGTCCCACTGACCTTATATTTAGCAAAGAAAATGTCTACTATGTATGCCTAGCAATTTCCACTGTTTTCCTGTACCTCCTCATGGTTTTTTTTTTTTTTTTGGCGGTACTGGGGATCGAACTCAGGACCCTGCGCTTGCTAGGTAGGTGCTTATTCCACTGAGCTATATCCCCAGCCCCCCTCCTTATGGTTATACAGTAGATTCATACAGTTCTTGGACTCAAAGCAAACATAAATTTTACTACCAAGCAAGCCTGGAATTTGTCCATAAGATAACATCATAATACATTTCCCTCATCTCTGGAAGCTGTAAGTTGCAGCACATAATGTGATGCTCATATATTTTTCACAGGAGTTAAATTTTTATCAAGAGAAATGATGATCATATTTTAAATTCTTTTAAATTTTCCAGTACAACAGACTGAATCCAGGGCCTCAGGCGTGGTTGGCAATTGCTTTTCCACTGACAAGAGTACTATCCCTCAAGTTTTGAATTCTTAGGAGTAAGAAATAACCTTTATTAATAAACAAGTTTTTAATTGTCTTCTGATCTTAGCATTGAGGTTTTAAAGCAAATGTTTCTTCTAAACATTTGCTTATAAATATACTGAGACACAGGGTATTAAGTTCTATAACCATAAGGTTATTTTGTCTCTTCTCATTGTCCTTAAAAAGTTTTATAGATATAGCCAGATCAATTCTAACAGAAATGGTTGAAAATTCATTGGTTGTTTAAATTATCTTTTCCTCTTTTCAAAATATGAACTTTGGAAAAATCTATTGTTATAATGACTTTCAGCAAAGTTATTAAAATATTCTACTATACCATCTACAATTTTAAAAGCAAAAAGTATATCTCTATCCACTAAGCGTGTTTGCTTTTATGGCTGACTTCCTTGGAATAAGGATTTCAATGCTTCTAACAGGGAAGCTAAGAGTCAAACGATATATTTTAATGACCATTCCACAAATTCTCATTCCATCAGACTAGACCAAGCAGAATCCTCTGCTCACAAATCCTGCAAAGAAAGCATATGTCTTCTTTACAACATTTTATAAAGAAGATAGCTTCCTATGAGCCTCTATATCAATATTTGAAACAAATGTTCAATTACTTTTAAAATGCTACTTAAATAATAGTACACAAAATTGGACAAGCAAAAAGATGTAGGTTTAGATGTTTGCCCCTGCTAAAGAAAGAACTTTTCTGTTTTTTGTTTGTTTGTTTGTTTTGTCTTTTGAGATAGAGTCTTGCTATGCAGTTCAGGCTAGCCTTGAGCTCACTTTGTAACCCAGGCAGGCCCCGAACTCGCAATAATCCTCCTGCCTCAGCCTCTTGAGTACTGGGATTACAGGCAGAGAAAGCACTTTTCTTAACCCTTACAGACTTTAATTCTATTTTTTTGGAAAACTAATTTGACATGACTTCCAAGTTCCCTTTTAGATACATAACTGTGGATAGCTTATTCTGAGGCAATTATATTTAAGGGCACTACAAAGTTCACAAAGTACCCTCACATCAACCATTTCATTTGATCATCATAAGGAAGATTTGATTTTAATTCAGGGCAAAGTGGGAGCAGTCATTGCACCTTAATTTTCTCAACATTTGGATATGCAGCGGGACCCACCTAAGACAAGAGGATCTACACTAACTAGAAAAATCTCTAAAGTGTCCTCAAGTTCTCTGAAGGTTGAAAGACACTAGGGCATAGTGGGTTATATTTGGAATTCTTCTTTGTGAAATATTTTTATGAAAATAAGAAACTGGAAGAAAAATTGTTTTCAAAGTGAAGACAAATGAGACCCCCCCACATACAATCCTAGAGAAACACATTGACTCCTGAGTGAAATTCTGAGTATCTCTGATGTGTTTCACCTCATTTACCTCAAGAAAACACAAAAACACTCCCTCAAAAATATGCCTAACACTCCACCGTTAATGAAGTGCAACAAAAATGTGACTGTATTTCACCTTTGCAACTATCTTGCACAGTAGGTAAGGTCTGAAAAGTCCATCCCAATCAAGCTCTCAGTTATTTTTCATTTCAAACGCCACCGATTTCCTAATCATTGAAGTCCACAAGTCATCTAAAGGACTCATTTAAGCCATGAAGTCTAACCTCTTCCTGACCTCTCTTCTCATTAAAGTCGTCATGAAAGGTTAAGCAAGGGGAATATTACACTACTTGAGCGTGCTCACTCTGCTCCTCTCCTCCCTCCTCCCTCCCGCCCACCGGCCACATCCCTCTGGAGCTTCAGCAAAGCAGTAAAACAGCTGAACGATGGGCACCAGAAAAGAAAGAGGGGAAACAAGACGCATTCATTCTATAACCTGATAACCCCCAGCTGGCTGTAAAGTGCCAAAAATAAGTAAGTCCGTACTGAAAGAGAGTGCATTGTAAAATGAGATTTGACAGCATTTGTCAGTCTGAGCTGTCATTCATACCAACAGTTTGCATGGCCGTCATAAAGACTCAGAAATGATGCACAGTGCAAAAGGACCTGTTTTTGTCTTGATGTAAGTGACTTCTGCTCTGTTCTACTTATCCAAATCTAATAATTCACACAAAACGTAAGTAAAAATTCTCCAGCAGAATATATGACTAACCAGAATACTCCCTTTTCTGCTCAGGCACAAAAGCAGAGCATTATGTATAACCTAGAATCAGAGTATTCTGGTCGTAGTATCCCATAGTATAATGTTTGAGGACACGAGCTTTTGCTTTTTTTACTATTTGAGGTCGCATAGCCTCTCATTAGTGCAAAGTCATTTTCTCAAAGGCTTCCTTTTCCTTCCCCAACATGAAATATCGCCTTCAATACATCTGGAAGGTGAAATAATTTTAATTTCTCCTCCAAAGGAGAGAGAGAAGTTACTTTCCTTCCATCAGCCCATTTACTTCTTGCTTGTTGCAAAATGACAAATTGTTAAATACATATCTATCGAAGGGTAATTTCTATACTTTGCTTAGAAATATTGCAGTGGGTATAATTCGGAGCAGAAATTAAACAACTGCTAAGCACAATAGTGAGTCAGTTAAGATGATTGCATTCATAATGCCTACTATATAGACACATTTTTAAAAACTTTCAATTCATTAATATCACGCAAATTCACAGCTATAACTCTCAAAATGAAATTAACTCTTTAAATCTCAAACGAATTTAAGGGCCTTAAATATGTGTATCACCCCCTTAAACTCTGATCTGATGCTATCATTTTAATGAATAAAAACCCAAGACAGCATTCCTGCCTTTCATCCCAATCTTTCAGCAGTCAACTTAAAAGATTTCAAAATCAAACCATCAGGCACTCTCTGCCCAGATTTCTCTATCCATGCAGTTTGCATACAGTTATCTCAACAGCAACTGAGAAAGTAGTAGGCTGGGATAAATGAGCTCCCACACATTTTAAAACAATTAGAGCCCCCAGAAGTTTATAAATATGATGCACTTTCACTTAATTAGAAATATTCAGGACAAGAGGCTTTCTCTACTTTCCTGCTTACACTTCCTACTTACTAAGACCCCTTTTTATTTCTAGTTATAGAACTGCAATTATTTAGAATAAAATCCAAACATAATTATATGAATCTTACACATATTTCACCTTTGACTGACCTCACAGAGTAGCAAAAAGAACAATATTAAAACCCTGGAATGATTTAATTCTTTAAAAAAACTGAGCTTCCGTGTTTCCATTTTCTGAGGCACTATTTTTCACTAACAACTGTCAGCTAAGTGTCTCACAAATGGGTCCCAGCTAAGTTTACATTCACTTGCATCAGCCTCTCACATGCCACCTTCACAAAATCCTACGAGAAGGCATTTTTCTCAGGCACAATCAGGCGCTGAAACTGCCACATTAATTTAGTGCAGCCACAAGCCAGCGAGTAAAGCAAATATAGAACTTACCTTACTACAAATAAGTGGCAAGTTGCCGGCACTTCTCAGCTTGCAGCTATCTAGCATAGTTGTTTAGAAAGAAACAAAACATCTTTCACTCCATTTAGACAATTGCATATCCAGACCTGGCTTTCTTCACTGAACAGCAGCAAGAGTGTCTGTTCACCTCCTCAGGAGAGCAACAGCGTCTTTCCACAGAGCACTTGCTGCTCTGAACTGCAGAGACTTAGAATGAAAGTAAGAGGAACCCGTGGTGTTTAAATACCGTTGCTCCAGATTCACAGGATATGACTCAACTCTCAAACCAGTAGGGTTAGCGTTTCCCCTGGCAAAACTGTTAGTGCGGATTACATAACAAACGTCATAGTTGGGGTCCTAAAATGCTTATAAACTAAATATTAAAAAAACTTTTGCATGCTCAGTCCAGCACGCATTTTTAGTAGTCGATCTCTTCCCTATGCCACCAGCCACAGTCTGAAATGAGGATAATTGATGCTGCACAAAGAAAACACTCTGCTTGCTCTCGCAGTGAATTAATTTAATGTTATTAAAGATGTGTGATCTTGCCAACATCTCCCTGACAGACATAAAAAAGAGGCACACTAAAGTCACTAGCATTCTCATCAGCGCAAAAACAAATCTGCAGAATAAAGCTCTATTTTGATATGCAAGATGGGGCGATCCTACACAACAATAGAATCCCCTTCACTAAATAGATGTCTGGTTTGCCGGAGCTGTTTCCCACAGAAATCCTGCACACGCGGCCATTACCTCATGATGTTGGCTCTGCCTCTCTTTCCAACTTCAAGACCTTCTTTATCTGCTACGTGAACATTTCTAAGGAAAAATGGCTAATGACACAACGAACTCCTCTAGTAAATGTGGCAATTTCCTATGCTTTCTCCACCACCTGTTACCTCTTAACTCTGAGCTGCATTAGGGTTGATCACTGTATTTGGACACCTCAGTCAATAAATAGTGTACCTAGGCTTGGGTGCTCAGAGCAAAGTCTACCAGGTAAATTCAATCAGCGTCACCACCATGAAGGAAAAACGATGAAAGAGTGCGTGTTAATAACAGTAAATAAGCTGAAACTAGCGCAGAGCTGTGACTTGGAACTAGAGTTTAAGGTGATCGACATATGATGCATAAGCATTTTAATAGTCACATTAAAAAGGTAAAAGAGAAACAATTTTAACAATATTCACCACAGTGAATGTAAAATATGCTTTTAGCATTAATATAATTATAGAAATAATTTTCTATTTTGCTCTAATTTGCAGATTGATGCATACTTGACACGTGTTAAATTCCAACCGAACTAGCAACATTCAAGCACTCAGTAGCCCTAAGTGGCTAATGACTTCTGCATTTGATAATATAAGGACAGAGTTTAAGGTTTGTTCTGTCTTCAGTTTGTAATTCAAATGTTCTTTCTTCAGAACGTCCTCCTTGAACACTTTGCCTGGACTGACCTTCTCTTTCCAGTTCATCTTTTTTATTTCTTTCGCAGTACAATTGCTTCATAGCACAATCTGGAATGATCTCCTTTATTCATTTATTTTGCTTATATATCATTTAAATAATATTTAAAAACCCAAGGGCAAGGATCTTCTTGTATTCAATAGCATATCTCCAGCTACTAGCGTGGTGATCAGAACTTAATCAATATTGCTTAATAAATAAATAAAATATACAGAAGAAATTATGTATTTCCTATACAGTATATGGTTTGGCATATCACAGATGATGACAACACATGCTTGTTGCATCACTGAATTTTTAGCCAGTACTTTAAGCAATGCTTTCCTGAAATGAAAAATTGCATCCTTTAAATAATATTAATGATCCTCAGTTTGTAATATGCTTCATTCTTATTTGCAGTGTCCCATATCAGCAAAACACTTGTGTCATTACTCTGCCAAATATTTAAATCGATACTGGGAATATTTTGGTCCCTTTGACATAGTCCAGTTACCATTAGGATGTCTACCTATTCCTTATTCACAGACACATAAACTCAGAGTATACCCATCACAGTCGCAGTGCTAGGGTCAAAGATGGGCATGTGATCCACACTGTAGGGTAAGAGCTAGACTCTCCCCTCTGGCTGATATTGGGAAAGAGGTTAAGATCATAGACTGTTAAGCCTGAAAATGTCAGCCACCATATTTGCTACCACATAATGTGATGTGCTCGGAAAATGAGGCCAGTCAAGGGAAAAACAAAGATATGAAAAACAGGCTCCTGATAGCACTATTAGAATCCCCAGATCTTGTCATGCACTAAGTGACATCTGGCGTCTGCGGCAGTGATGGATATACCGGAATAGTCACTGTAGAAATGTTTCTAATAGTGAAAACTAGGAACCCTGAAATGAGGCACAAACAATGGAAGAGATAAAAAATAGTGTGTTAACCATACTACGGAAACTGCAAAAATTAGACTATCTAGACAACCAATAGGCAAAGATCTCTAAAAGATACTAAATGGAAATAACATGTTGTAGAAAAATATACTAGTTCTGAGTACTTCAGTGTCTATATGCTAATTCACTGAAAGAGTCTTGGGGGGTTGTGCATAACAACTATGGGGGACAGGCAGTTATGTCTGAGGAGGAGATTTGAAAGAAGGGAGTATTGAAGGTCAAAGAGAGATCCAATGAATTTGCCTAGATTTTTAATCTATTGTATAAATCTTATGAAATGAATTCATATATTCCTGAGGTAACTTGAAAAGAATGTTACTTTAAGAATAATGATGAATTTTTTGACTAGTTTTGCATGCTTATTTCTGGTAATCTGAACGACTAATTTGAAGACAACTATACGCAATATGACAACCATTGGTGAATTCCTACCACCTTGTCTAGTGAAATTCTGTATCACTTCTAATTTTTTTGTTTTTATTTTTTATTATCTTTATTGGTTTGATCAGTCTTGCATTCTTACATCTGGTAATCTGAGCAACTTCACTAATGATAACAATATGTAATATAACAACCACTGTTAATTCCTATCATTTTGATTGTTTTTGCTTTGTTTTATTTTTGTCTGTGTTGTTGATATGTTGCTATTGTTCTTTTTTTATTTTCCTTTTTAAAATAAAAAGAATAATTGAATATTTTATATTTCTATATTTTGCTACATTAGCCTCACCCTAAATGCACAGCTCTCCTTCATCACCTTTTCAAAACAACATAATAGAAATAAGCATACTCTTCTCTGGCCAATCTCCACGCTTTACCTGCCCTGATTTACGTTTTCTCTGAGTTTTCAGTCTGGCTGAGGATATGCCAAAGACAGAACAGAGACACGGGCAGGGGAGACAGCAACCAAGAGAGACAGCAAGTTACAGTAGCATCCCCAGCGCAGGGCCAGTCACTAGTCAAAGCTACTTTCTCGGGCTGGGGATGTAGCTCAGTGGAATAAGCGCTTGCCTGGCAAGCACAAGGTCCTGAGTTTGATCCCCAGTACCGCAAAAAAAAATAAAAAATAAAAAAAATAAATAAAAGCTGCTTTCTTTTCTCTTGGCCTCCTGCAGGCTCTTTTACCAGCTTCATTAAATAAATACAGCTTGGATTTACTCAGATGTAATAATATCAACAGTCTACTGTTTTAATAATATGCCTTGTTTTGTATTTATTTAGTTAGCCTTGGATTAAAATAAATTTTTTACTTACTGCTCATGGGAAACTTTCTGGCTTCTGAATTGGGTACAATAATTGCTTTCCTAATTAACTCGAACTCTGAAACTTTGGTTGGTTTTGTGGCTTGCCCAGGTCCTTAAAAACCTTTATATTACTTCAAGCATATTCATAATATCCCTTGCTTTGTTATTTCCCTGGGTTTTTACAGCGTTCCCGCCTTAAAAATCACTCAGAAAGAAAGTGCTTTAAGTCTGAGGCAGGAACAGGACCCTTTTGACTTCTAATGCTGCTAACCAGGATTTAAATTTACATGGGGCTGACAGGTAGATGCTGATACTGCCATCTTGTTCTTAGAGCATATTTATCCTAGTAGCTTAAATCTTTGAAATAATCAGTTCATATTCTCCTCCCACTCTCCTTCTCTCCACTTAAAATCTTGTCAGGATGCCAAATTTGCTTTTGGTTTTCTGGAAGAAATAAAACCTTAGAGATACATAGGGAGGTTGCCCATGTCCCTGTCCACAGCATTCTCCTCCTCTCTCTTGAAAGGTAAATACTCTCCTGTGTTAGTAAGTATCATTTTCATACATGTTTTTAACACTTTTATTAGACATGTGTGTTTCTATAAAGAAGAATCAATTTGCATGTCTTAAGCTCTAGGAAATGAATCATAGTATATAGCCCCATTAAATCTTTTAACAGTCTCTTCTTGAGATTAGCGTATAATTCTATATAGCTTATTCTTTTTCACTTTGTATAAAATTACAGTTCCTGTAACCATCCTCTTATTAGTGGACATTTAGTTTGCTTCTAATGAAGTGTTATTATCAAAGTATTCTAGTTCATGTACACGTACGAGAATTTCTTTGAAGGTGAATAATTAATGATGAAATTGTAGGGACATAGAAGATGCACAACCTCTTTTCTAGAGATTACCAAACTACATCCCAACATAATTAGACCAGTTTACAATTTGGCCAGTGGCGTATGAGAATCCTTGTTGTGCCAGGATTTTGCAAACCATCACCATAGTATTGATATTTCAGGTGGCGAAATATCAAACGTCTTTCTATCCCAGACTGGAGATTGTGATTTGTTTTTATTAAATAATCTTGATGTATGAATTTGTATTTCCCTGATCACTACTGAAGCTGAGCATTTTTTATTATTATTGGCTTTTTTATATTGTGTTGTTTTTATTTCCTTTCCACATTTTTGGGAGATCTTGAGTTACAGATACAAAAATATTATACATATAACTTCTGTTTTACCAATTGTTTATATTGTCATTTGCCCTTGTTTCCAGTGCCAGGGCCTCATGCATACTAGCTAAGCTCTCTACCACTAAGCTACATCCCCAGCCCTGTGGTTCATTTTTTAATTAAAAATTTTATTTTTCTCAGTTACCAGTATTGCTTACATTAAAAATATGAAAATTGATTTCTAAGAAGTTATTCCTACAGCATTACCAAAAACATCAGATTGTGTATCTAAAGAGGACTGGAGTTACCCACTTCTTATCAGCAGTCCAGTTCATCATGTACTGAACACCTAACACGCTCCCTTACTGTGTCCGAGGATGTAAATGCGAAGCAATGCATGTGGTACAAATGAAGAAAAACCCCTACACGCAGATTGGTAATACAGATGAGGAAGAAATGGAGAAGTAACCATGCGCCTGTGATTGAGCTAATAAATTCTCTAATACAGCTTTAAAATATGAAGATGTTATCATAAGAAACCCATACAAGCAGCTATGGATACCGAGAAAAGAGAATATATTACAACTTTATACCCAAAGATCACTCACAAAACAAAGGTCAAATTTGAGGTAGCAGAGACTTGGGACTGAGACTTATATTTTCTCAAGGAGTTTAATCTTAGTTTATTTAGAAGATTAATAAGAACTAAAAGGAAAGGTAGACAATTTACCTTAAAGGAAAAAATATCATTTTTCCTACGAAAAAGTAAAGAAAAAAAACTAAAAAGTAAAAAAATAGTCTACCAGTCTTAGAAGTCATAACAAAATGTGAACACATCTTGCTGAAGCAAATGACCCATAATTTATAAAACCAAAGCTAACAATAAATTCTTGTTATTTAACATGGATCAGTCATTACATTTGTAAACAATATATAAAAATTTCTTTTGTAAATATAGATTTTTCTTATGGTATTTCTCAGTTCAAATTATAACTACATCTTTTAAGAGATCTAGAAAATTAGCCTCCTTAATGTTTTCAACCTGGAAGCAAATGAAATATGTGAAGCTAGAAACAGTGATCATCCGTGTCATTTATTTCTTAAGGAAAGAGTGTGGCCGCTCCACTTCCCCGAGGCTCCAAGGTTTACACCTCAGCACTGTAACCCGCTAGGACTTACAAACCCAAATGTGTTTGCCCTACTTGGAGGTGACAGAGAAACGAAATTGAAAATGAGAAATAAGACCATATGAGAATTAAGTTTTGAAATAAAAATATAACAGGTGTGAGCATAGGTAAGTGAACTGTCAGAATAAAGCAAACTCAAATGCCTGGAGACATACACATTACTAACAGGTAACATAGATGAATATCCTGGATCCTGAGAGGATCACAGTGAATGGAAAGAAGGACAGGATTCCAGCTCATGTAAAGAGGACAGTCTCAAGCCTGTTCCTGATGATTAACCCGATATGAGAAGGGTCCAGATCTCCAGATTTTTCAAGAAAAGTTACACCTCTGAGCAGTTTTTACATGACTTTTTACATGAACAGCCTTGATTTTTAAATCTTAGCTCCTGAAGGCCGGAGTTGGAGACCCTCAGGTCCGGTGATAATTCAGTGAATGTACAGGTTCTACCCGGAGAAACAACGTGTCAAACCCGTATGGAGTAGTCCAGACTAGGAAGCAGTTCAAAAGCAGTCTCAGAAGCCAGCTGGGACAGGACCATTCAAGTGCTGAGGCGGGATGTTCTAAGCTGGTGGTGGTCTGTCCCTTCTTACTGTGGGCCTGCCTCTCTAAATCAATTAAACCACAAGTCCAAGAACAACGTGCCCTTCTGATTCCATGCTCACCAACCTGCTTTCTGATTAGACTTTACAATCCCTTCTAGCACACCTTCAGGGAAAACTGGTTGGAAACTTGAGAGATTGGAGGCACAACTCAGCAGCTGCCTCTCACCATAAATGGATACATGGACTGACTGGCCAGAGATTGGCTCCATGCTGTAAAATGGGCTGGGCACATGAGCTGCCCTTTCCCCAACAGTTTCACTTCCTGCGGTAGATGGAAACATTGGCATTCAGACTCTGCAAGTCAGATGTTTGCGCTCTGCTAGTCTGAGCCCAGCTGTGGAGGACGGGTGTAATTATAAGTGCTGACAGCTGTGGTTGCTGGGTCTGCCAGGCTTCGGATCCTGGTGATTCCCCAAGACAGAACCACCCCAGAAGGCCAACTGGGATCTCAAGTAATGTCCTTTTTTTATTTTGAAGAGAATAAAAAATAAGGAAATACATTGAAAATGATGCAGAATTTCAAAACAAGATGATAGGAAATCAACAATGGTTGTTATATCGCATAGTTATCTTCAAAGTAGTTGTTCAGATTACCAGATATAAGCATGTAAAATTGGTCAAAAAATTAAGCATTAACTGTTCCATCCAAAAGACCAATAGAAATTAGAAGTATAATGTTCTTAGCTATTATATATATATATATAATTTTTCCTTTTCTTCTTTCCTTAGCAGTTTCTTTCCCTTTTACAATATCTATTGTACCTTTCAGATTTAATTTACTCTTTCAGGTTCTTACACTGAGGAGACAATACAATGTTTACACACGTGGGTCTGATTTATTTCACTTATGAGTATGGTCTCTAGTTGCATCCAGTTACCTATAAAAGCCTCGAGTTTATCCGTCTTTATAGCTGAGTAATTTATTTTACATCCTCACTTCCTCTCACCCTACTGGCATGGCCATCCATCTCAAAGGATCCTTCCTTGGGTCTCTAGAGGTTCAGAAATAACTAAGAAATGTGAAACTACCAATTAAAGGTCAATGAAAAGGGACAGAAAGCTCACAGAAATTAAAACTTGTATTTGTAATCACTGGCCCTATGGACTAGCACTGGGGTGTATGCTTGCCATAGACCTTTCCACTTAATCCTCATAGAAATTATGTGAAATATATACTACTTTGAACAACTATTCCACTTTATAAAGGAGAAAAATGGTTGCTAATAGGCACAAAGTAATCTGACTATCTATAACCATCTAATGAGCAACGAAGTTGAGATTATACTGTACCAGGTTGTTTGTATAGTTTTTTCCATCTTTTTACACCAGATACGCAATTTGCTCTTGTTATATTCCAAATGCAGTTCTACATCCTTCGCTAATATTAACATATTTATTACTTCTAATAACCTTATGAAACTATACTAAACATTCCCACTGTGATGGAAAAACTGAGGCAAGGAGAAGTTTAATAACTTGCCAAAGATTGTACACATACAGGTAGCATAACAAGGATTTGAGCTCCAGAAAATAGGTTCTTGAACCCTTGGCTATTGCTATAGAGAAGTGATGAAGATTCTAATTTTATTTTTTTTTCTTTTTTTTTTTCTTTTAGAAACATAAAAGTACAAAAACATATTGACAAACAGACACCAATTATCATAAAAAATAGTACAATCACAACTAATCTATAGACAAGGTGATATGGTCTCAACAGTGGTTATTGCTTTATCCATTGATATCTTCGAAGGAAATCTGTTCAAAAACAAAGAACAGATGGGACGAAGGAAAGGAGAAAAGAAAAAGACAAAAATGTATGTATGTATATATGAATATATATGAATATACATATGTGCAGGAGGGCTAACATGGTTCTACTATTGTATTATATCACTTAATGCTAAGCAATAATCGATGACGGGTTGTGTGATCAATCTTGTATGTCCGTATGTGTTATCCAGAACACACACTTCGAAGATATCAATATGTAAAGCAGCAACAAGCGGTGTTTTTTTGTTGTTGTTGATGTTGTTGCTGTTGTTGTTGTTTGCCTGTTTTCTTTCTTGTCTTTGGATTTTTGGTTTTTGTGTTTTTTCTGTTGTTGAGAGGATTAACTGTCTGACTAAATTTGCATGTCTGTATATGGGTTCATACATTTACAATTCGAAGATTCTAATTTTAAATATTAATTTTAGTGCTACTGTAAGTACAGCTTTTCAGAATGATGAATGAAGGCACCTGGGAAAGAAACCTCATTATATCATTTCTCCTTACTACCTGCCAATTAGAAGGACGACAATCCCTCTTCTGGATTTGATACCTGCGGCACAAGAAACCGCAATGAAATACTATAGGCTGGAAGACAATCGTGTTCAGGAGATTAGTCCAAGAAAGATGCCAAATTTAAGTCCGCACCTTCACCCCCTCGTTAGTGCAGGACGAACAAATGGAGCTTTTCTCACTCTGCATAAATCCTGAGAGGGAAAGTCTGGAGACTCTAAAATGAAGCAAACGTTCCAGTTTAAATTACAAGTTATTTCTTCTAGAGGCTGAGCAAGTTTAATTTCAGAATAAAAATGCACTGAACATAAAGAAGTAGCTGTGCATACCTCCTACTTGAAACTGAACTTTCTGGTATACCTAAAGTGGAACTTTCAGATCCATAAATTCTTAGCTTTTCTTATGAACAATGCTTTGGAATTGATTTGATAAAAATAACACCTTCTGACTCATTGAAAATGTGAAAGAAACTCTTCTATTCAAACAGTGAGGAAAGGACTTACTGGTTCCCCTACCCCTCAACAATCCAGTTAGATCTGCTCGGTCAGGGTCTAAAAAGAGAACCCAAACCTGAGTCTGGAGCTCTCCTCCCCAAAGTTCTCTGTCTGTTCTGTTCCCTTCCCATTTGATTTGGTTCACAATTCATGTTCCATTGGAGGCCCAAGGCAGCATGCTACAGTACTAGCTCCTCACGAGCTGGCTTTGACTATAAAGCACAGTACCTGTACTACTCTCCTTCAGCCCTTGATCCTCCATGGCAGTCCAGTCTTTTCGCTCAACACAATGTACATGCTCTGCTTATGAAAACATAGCTCATTCCCCTAGCAATGTGATTTTCTTAGTCTGATACTTCACAGATATTCAACACAACCCCAGCCCCAACCCCTTCCTGGGCGGCTCTGTCAATTTTCATTTTTATCTGTCTCTCTCTATGCTCTCAGGGCTGTTCCCACTCTTCCTTCCACACTTCTCTAAGTCAAAGAGTGTTAGGGGTCTTAAAGAAAATGTTTAAGGAAATAGTGCAGGAAGGTTAAGAGAAAATACTTTGATGGCTCGAACTGGGAAAGCGATTAGTATGGGAAGAGATAGAACCCTTCCCTCATTTCCCAGACATATACCATGTCTATGCTAGTTCCATACCTTGCATTTGTTACTGCCTTCAACATTACTATGTCTAACATTGAATCACTTGGCTCCGAGGTGAGAAATTTTTAAAAATTTATAAATTGTCTAGGTTCTAGTTCTATTATCAAATCGTTGTATTTTATACACACTCTTAAGTAATCCTCAGGCCTTTTCTTCTTGGTCCTCTTTGCTGTTTTTCTCCTGCCCCTTAAATGCTTCTTCTCTAGACTCAGTCTCTGCTCCTCTTGCTGGAAAGCTCCAGGAGGTCAGCCAGCTGTGGGACAGGTGGGCACTCACAGCGGGCACATCTGGGGCCAGCTGGTCACCCATCGAAGGCACTCATGCTGCCCTGCTCTGATCAGTGCTGCAGAGAGGAACTGTATGCCTAACATGGTCAGACTTTCTAATTGCTGAAGACCCACGTAAAGTATTTTTAAAAATACTGCCATAATGTTTTGGCTACCCACATTCAGCCTAGGAGCCCTGTCTATAATGACATCTGCTTTATATTCTTACCGAGTACAGTAATCTTATCTAGGTCAGTGATACTAATTACTGGTGCTACCAAGTTCTTCACATCTCAGTCTTTAACCCGGATCCTAAACTATGTGTGTATTATATGTATATATATAAAATGCAATTATATAGAAATAATATATGCCTCTATAACTCTACATATAAATTAACTATATATGTAAATTAACAAAGTCATTGACCTTTCTGCTCCAGCCACTAGGAATTCATAAGATCAATACACAAATCAAGCTCCTGTCCAGATACCACTATCTGGAAATATTCTTGGCATCTCAAACAGGGCTTGTTTGAAATTGTATTTTTCACTGCCATGTCACTTCATACTCCTCCTCTCCCCCTCAAACTCACCTTGCTGCCTCCTCCCCTGTCTGAGGGAGGCTGTTGCCAGAGCAGACTCCCAGAATTCATTCAGGACTCTCCTCTTGCTATGACCAGCCAATAACTATGAGCACCAGGCTGGCTGTCGATGACATATGTACCTGTCTTTCAGAGCCCTGCTGTCCCCCTTCACAGTACTTCCTGATGTGTAACTTCTTACATGAATGATGCTGGCCATGTTTCTGTGGCGATCTTTAGAGGATCTCTGAAACTGCTTGTGACACTCCCCAAAAGGTGCAGCTCTGTGTCCTCTCCCACTGAAACTCTGTTGGCTTTCGTGACTACTTTCACAAATAAAATATGACAAAAGTGATGCTCTGTACCCCCACAGTGCGATGCTACAAGGCTCCGCAGTTACACCTTGCTCAGTGGCACAGCATCTTCTGAACTCTTCCACCCAACTTCCTGGGGGCTTTCTTGCTGTGAGGAAGCCCAGTAGGTGCACCTGGAGGGTCTCTGAGACCACAGTAAGAGCAAGAACTTCCCAGTCAGTCCTGAGCACATGCAGATTGCCCCACTGTTGTTTCCAATAGGCTCCATCGAAATGCAACTGCACGAAGGATGCCAAACTAGGATTTTCCTGGCAAATCATTCGGACACTCCAAGCCCCCAAGATCAGGAGCAAACTAAGTGGTGGTATTGAGCTACTTCATTACTGATCATGTGCTACACAACAATAGTAACGCAAACAGAGGGGAGGTTTGACTGGAACAGAAACCTAAACGACTTGTGTCAGTAAGTTTGGGACAGGCAGCAAGGGAAAGCTGACAGGCCCACCAGGAAGGCATCAGTTAAAGACGCTAGCAAGAGTTAGTTACAGGCTTCAAGGAGGCTCAGAGAAAGTAAGAAAATTGTTGCTGGAAACTGAAAGAAGAGGGTCCCTTGTCTTGTAGGTGCAAAAAGTCTGGCAACATTCATTGGTGGTAGAAATGGCCCTATGGAATCTGGTGATGCAGCGGAGGATACCTTCATTTATTTTTTGGTTTAACTTTTATTTTATCTGCCAATAATAAAGTGGAAAGGGAAGGTTCTGGGCTTAGGGGCACAAGCCTGTAATCAGCATCCTGGGAGGCTGAGGCAGGAGGACTGCAAGTTTAAGAGGTTGAGGCAGGAAAACTCTAAGCTTGAGCTCCACCTGGGTGACAACAACTTAGTGAGACCCTCTCTCAAAATTTTAAAATAAATTTGAAAAAAAGTTGCCCTATATCACAGTTCAAAGGCCTTGGGCTCAATCTCCAGTAGCATAAAAAAAGTAAAGTAAAATAAAATAAAGTAAAATAAAATAAAATAGCAAGGTTTTGAGCTAAGGAGCAAACTATTACAGATAAAGGACTTAGGACTTGATAGGTTTAAAAAACAAATACCTGTTTCTATTTCTCAGCCTCTCTACACTGCAAGTCATTTTCAATTTAAGAAACAGCTTTAGTCTAAGGAATCCAATAATCCAGGGTGAAATTATAAGACATTTTATTAAGGCTTTAGAACTATCTAATATTAAGGCAGTGTCTCTTAAGATTGACAACATCTCTCCAAGAATCTAAAAGGAATGTTTCACAGTTCTCTACATTAAACAAGTAGGTTTCTAAGTACAATATGGTAAGGATTTATCTCACAGCACCTCATAGGGACCCTAAAATAGAACGGACTAATCTTGAAGATTTGAGTTAATGCGGATTCACAGAAAAACTCAACAAGTATCTGAGAGAACTATCTTAGTATAGAAACCACCAATTTGTACTGACAGAGATGGGGGGTGATACAAAATGAAAAATGGACATTGGACACCCAGCATTCCATGTCCAGTATACAAGCTGAGGCTATTTCATTGAAAATGTAGAATTCTATCTGTTTGTTTTTAATGAAAGACAAAAGTTGACTAAAAGGACAGTTTGCAGAGAGTGGAAGCAAGGGTGGCAAAGGAAGATTCCCACCGGAAGACAAAAATACTACCACAGAAGCTGGTGACATGAGCATGGATAGTTTCTATTACTGCTGTGGGTAGTGATTTATGTATGCCTGCTGACCCCTCGCCTTTAGTGGATGTGTCTACAGCAGCTTCCCAATGCCTGTCCTGCCCCTGCAAGCCAGAATTTGTGGGTGATAGTGGCCATACATAGCTCTTCAGTTCACAGTTCCAAAACTGTACCCAAGAAAATTTATCTTGCCTTGGACCTTAAATGATAAGTACTTGGCTATAAGTAGATGTTTGGACATCAGAGTTGTGGATGTGGTTGGGTATATTTTGAACACAGAAGAACTGAAGTATAACTGCAGGGTTAAGTATGGGAGATTGCATTTTCTAAAGATAGCCCCCAAAATCTCTTCCATTCTGCACGTTTTTCTACAGTGTGACCTTGGTATTTCTCCCACGAAAAGGACAGGTCTAGGTTCCTTTCTTTTTAAGTCTGACAGAGTGGTGATTACAGTAGAAGCGAAGCCTATATCATAAAGTTGGCACAACATTCATCTAATTCTTTTGATGGCTTTGCTTAGGATCCAGCAAAGAATTGTTGGATTCTGCAAAGAAGCTGAAGAAGCCCACATGGAGAGAAACCTGAACCTGCAGTCTACAGTCCCAGCTCAGCTCCAAGCCAACAATCAGCACTAATGTGCCAGGTGCTTAAAGGAACCATTTTTGAAGAGGATCCTCTAGTCCTCAACTGAGTCCTGATGCATGAAGCAGAGATCAGATACCATTGCCAAGCCCTGCCAAAACTGCACACTCTTATGGAAAAATGCGTCTCCAAAGCCTTGTGTGTTTAGGAGGTGATTAGATTATGCAAGTACTATATTCACCCAAGCGTTTATCCATGGATGAGTTCAGGAGCTGAATGTGCTGTTAGGAGGTGAGGCTGCCAGGAGGTGGATCACAGGGGCTATGATCCTGAAAGGTGTATACTGTCTCTGGCTACTGTCTTCCTCCTGGCTGTGTGTGTTGAGCAACTTTTCCTCTGCCACGCCCCTCTTCCGGGCCGTTTCCATGAAGCCTGCCAACCATGAACCCAAACCATGGACCAAATAATACCTCCTTGTCTTGGTTACTCTTTTTCTTGTTGCTGAGACAAAATACCCAACACCCAAAATGAAGGAAGGAAAGGTTTATTTAGCTTACAGTTTTTGGGGGTTTCAGTCCATACATGGCTGGTTTCTGAGACACAGTGGCACATGGCAGAGGGCAGCAGTTCATGGCGGCGGTACACAGCAAAGCAACAAGCGCAAGAAGGGAGAATGGCGAGAGGAATGGCAGCCAGCAGCCTCTTTCTCTCCTTTACCTATACAAACTATCTGCCCTAGGGCGGATATAGCTCTCACATCCAGTAATCCCAGCAAACTCTCTGCCCGAGGGCAGGTATAGCTCTCACACCTGTAATCCCAGTATTGGATCATAGATCAGTCATAAATTCTAAAAGCCACCCCATAACTGCATGAGGATTTGGGGGGACATGCAGACACAAACTATAACACTCCTCCTTTAAATTGTGAGCACTGGTTCTTTATCCCAGTGATGAGAAAGTGACTATGACACATACTGAAGAATAAAAAATTACTGACGTTGTCTTAATCCACCAAGCTTGGGGCAAGACATTGTATAACAATAAAGATAACCTTCCTACTTCTCTCCTGGCCAGCTGTCTCCCCTTTCTCCTCATTCCTCACCAACTTTTAGAAAATAAATTTGTTCAAGTCATTTTCTAGACCTGCTTCTTTCCCTGTTTAAAATTATGAGACTATGCACATACCAAAGTCATAAATTCTTTGTTAATATTACAGTAGCATTAAAAATTTACTGAATAAGTCAATTATAAAATATTTTGCTCCTAAAATTTGGGTGTGCTCTATAATGGAATTGTGAATCATAAAAAAGTGGATTCTGTGGAACTGAATTACCAATTCTGCTGATTTCCCTTTCAAGAATCTAGGGAATTTGTTTTTTAATTTTCAAATACCAAACTACTTCGTACTTACAGATTCAGAAACATCCCTGATGAAAATAACTTATGACCAAAGAAATATATTGTGAAAAATCACCACATATTTCTTCACAGGCAGATGACATACTGTTTTGCCTAAATTTTAATAACTTGGTTTAGGTAAATACTGAACTGTAAATATAACCATAGTTCTGCTATATCACATAAAAGTATGGTATTTCAAGGAATTCCCAATATTTTGAGAATAATACTAGCTCTTCCAATTTCTGAAAATTTCACATTTTTCTGCTAAAATAATATACTTTGCATTTTTTCCTAAATACACCTTGATTATGGCTACAGTACACAGCTGCTTCCAAATTCTCCCTGTAACAAATTCTTGGTGTTTACATTCTTTTTCATTTTTGTTTGGTTGGTTTGTTCCTAATAGTTACTTCTAGCCAAGGTGGACAATTTTCTCTTCTATTGTTTGTGTTATATTTTTATAATGACTATCTTATCTGAGGAACTTAAGGTGCTTAGCATACAGAGGTTCTTTGGTGGTTTCAGCAAACCTTTTCCATGCATTGTTAGGGTAAAGAACCACGTTAGAAGGAAAAGATCATATGGTGAGAAACAGAGCAGAGGTGTCAGTGGTCACTAGGGCTTGGTTTATTTGTAGAGCAGGAGAAACTCTGAGAATTGTGAAAATAATGGCATCCAAGCAACACTGAACTTTATAGCACTACCTTTGGGAAAATAATTTTTTTTAGGTTGCTTAACAGCAGGATACAGTAATCTGTCTCTTGCATAAGTTTTATACCACAAAAACTAATTAAAATTGTGTTATAGTAACTAACTCAAAATTGAGGCTTTGTCCCCATTCTATGTATATGAGATGTGATTGAAATATGGTGGATGTTTAAATTTGTTTTAAAGTGTTACAGTAAAAGACACATCACCACTGATGCCCCTTAAAATTCTCCCCCTTGTTTCAAACACACTTATCCCATTGCCCTCGCCACTTTAAGATGCAGTTCTGGAAATCCTCCTTCACGAGTATCTTCATGAGGTGTGATTATAACTATGATAAATAGTGCCTCTAAGTCCCATCCAACAGAAAAGCAGGCTTTCAAAAGCACTGCAGTGTGTCCCCACCTATCTTACTCAGTGCATCTGCACCCTGAAACTTCTGGTTTTTTCTCAAAGTGAAAAAGACCACATTTTCCCCCCATTCCAGTTTCTCTTTCCTTGGAGAAAAGAAAGTAGGGAAAAGGAAAAAAAATGTATATATATAGATATACACACACACACACATATACATATAGATACACGCGTACAAGATAGTTAAGAAGGACATACTACTAAACGCCATGAGCTCACTGAAAGGATGGGTATATGCCTATATTGCTTGACTGGTTTTTTCATGCCTGTGAAATTATGTATTGTATTATGAGCAACTACCATGAAAATAACAATGCACAGTGTACTGAACATTGTTGCTCTCCTACAACCTTGTCTTGAAATTTTATACCATTGTTTGTATTCTTTATTTTTCTTTTCTTGAAAATATAAATAAATAAATAAATAAATACAGACCACCTTTTGAATTGATGCTGGACATGAAGGCAGCCAGGGCAGTGTAATAAAGCCACACACAAAGGAGGATTTCCAGAATTGCTTGAGAAAGCTGCAGGAATAAAGGGTAAGGACATTTGAAGCAAGGGAAATTTGGGGGAGGATTAATAACAATATATCTTTTATCGTAATATATCTTTAAAATGCTATGATACCGTATTTTTTTAATCATGCCTCATCATACATCAGATTCTGGCAAGGCTGAAGGAAGATGAGTCTGAACTCAATGGTTTTGTTTGACATTAGCTAAACCTAAAGTCTTTGAACAAATTAATTGTTATATCAGGTAAAGAAATATGCAATAGTGGAGATACTAGACCTGAAATAATGGGGAACAGAGGAGGGTGAGAATAGGTCTGTGGGTTCCTTGCCCAAAGGGGCAACAGACCTTCCTGAGGAAGGCTAGTAAGCAGGTGAGACCTTCGGCACCCTGCAAAGAGACTCAGGGTGAGAACTATGCTGAGGTAAAGCTAATTAAAAGATGTGGTATTTCTCACACACCTGATTTGGTGGGAAGATACTCATTCAAAAGTGTCACAACCTCAGCAACACAAAATTAGAAAAATGCACAGTATATTCAATATCGTCATTGTGGAAGGCTGGGGCTTCCTCTGGCAAATTTTTGATTGGAGGAGGGGCATTTCCACAGCTTCTTAATAGGGTCATTAAAAGGATATGCATGACTTTATGATATGTAGCAAAAAAAACTCAAAAACTTTCATTCTCAGGCAGACAGCAAGAAAAATCTATGTTTGATATATTTGTATATCCACAAAAGGAATAAAGCAATACATTTTTAGTAGGTAATAACAGAAAGCCTTCCAAGAGGCTTGATTATGGGCTAAGTTTCGTTGGGAATATTAGATGTAGTGAAGGAAAAGAAATGAATCAGGGTCCATGTGAAACAACAGAAAAAAGCAAGAGGAAGGGAAAAGCAAAGAGTTGCATCAAGATTTGCTTAAGAATATGGGTCTACTTAAAAAGATTTTCCATAAATGGAAGAAGTTCCAATTCTTTCACTTTCTGAAGCAGAAAAGCTTTTAGTATCTTACAGCGGTACATGAAATGAATTGGAGCTGAACTTCAGGAACAAAAGCTAAATACCATAAAAGGCTTGAAATACTTTTTCTTAGAAAGGACAGGATTTTAATTGTATCAAGCTGCCTTATGAATATGGAATGGATCAAAGAAAGAGTAAGTTAAACTTTCAGAATAACTCCCCAACATACCAATGAATATTATAACATTCTGAAATGCCTAAATATATATATCTATATATTGTATATACCACATAGTTCTATATATTTTACATCATTTTTCTAAATAGTTTCAGTAGGGGCTCAAGCTACATAATTTGGTGTGATTCCATTATGTTCTTGTATTTTTTTAGTGTATAAATGCACTATGCATTGTAATTGTTCCAACATAAAAATGTGGTGTTCTACAATGATAGTAAATCATTTTAGTAGATTTTCTCACTGATTATATTAACAAACAATGTCAATTTCTACATGTTAGAAAAACTCCAAAACATAAATAACAAAATAAATATTGCCTATAATGTCAACTGTTACAAATAATATATTTTAATATGTTTTTGATCGTAACAAATATTTACGAGCACTTCCAAAATGCCAGGCCCCTGTTTTAGAATAAAGAGAGCAGAAACCCATTCTTTGAGTGACAAGAGACACAAAAAAAAAACTACAAAGAAAAAGATAACATCAAATACAATGAAGAGTAAAATGGCTTAATGTGTTCATGCCAGAGTGACAGGTGGGCTTAGGAAGAACTTAAGACCGCACAGAATAGTGGATCACCTGGAAAAGATAAGGTGATCAGAGAACCGATTGGTGACAGAGAAGGAGGCATGGCAAGACAGGAAAGATCGCACAATTGTTTCAGGAACACAGACCAACACAGGAATGACCTTTTTGGACTAAAAGAAATGGAAAGAAGGCCAGCACGACAAGACCCTACAGAAGAGGGGCAATGTCAAGGGGAGAAGAGATTGGAAAGGTGAACAGGCCCTGATTTTGTAGGATCTGGGAAATAATGGAAAGGAACTTGGATTTCATTTTGATTTCCATCATGGGAGTCATGGGGGTCTCTTCCCGAAAGAACTGCTATGTACAGGTTAGACCATAACACACAAAAGCGAAGGTTGAGTCTACTTGTCAGGAAGTGGCTACAGAAATTTTAGAAACATAAATGAAGCTGTGGTAAGATGTAGGGAGTATTTTGGATAAAGGTCGTATGCATAGCTGGTAGGAGAGACCAAAATATGAAGAAAAGAAAGAGATCAAAGATTATACTCATGGTTTTGGTCTGAACAGTGGGGGGGCACAGTACTTCTATTTACAGAGTAGCAAAAGGTCATGAGTAAAGTTCTCCTTCATACAGTGAGAAGCACATTATGAAAACAGACTTTCCTATGTTTGGTTAGCCACACCCAGAGACACAATTAGATTTAAATTACTATGAGACTTCCAACACATTTTTCTTTATCCAGCTAAATGGTTTCTGATTGTTCAACTTTTTATTTGTTTGTTTAAGTTCTTATTTTGTAGAATAATGGCAGGTTTACTTTTTTTAATCATATAAAATCATATTTTTGTCATGTTGTGATGATCACATAAATAAAGGTTTATAAGTAAAGGTGTATAAATAAACATATACATTTCCAACCAAGTAATCCTAAAAACTCTCAGACTGAACCATATTTATACACACTGGCCACCTTTATTTCTTTTTTTATGGCTGACTTGGATACTTTGCTATGTTTCAATGTGTGTATATATGAGAGGAGTTGTTTTTCCCACTGACTAGGAAAAAATTTTCATATTAAGAATATTAATCTTTAATGTGTAAATAACCTACAATTTTCATTTCTCTTTCAATTTTTAGTGTTTCTGATATGCAAAAGTATATAATTTTTGCACTTTTGCATGGTAACAATAATTCTTCAACATTTTGTTGTGTTTGTAATACTATGCCAGCTAAATATTCATCTACAATTACTTTGAACTTTTACCTTCTGTTATGGTTTGTGTCTGAATTTCCCTCCAAAGCTTCATGTGGTTGTAGGGGGTGGGATTTTTGGAGGACGCTGAATCTAGAGTTTGTGACTGGTTCATTGTCTAGGGCTGGGACTGAGGGTGTGAGTGTGTCTTGGTTACTTTTCTCTCATTGCTGAGACAAAATACCCAATGTCCAAAATGAAGGAAGGAAAGGTTTGTTTAGCTCACAGTTTGCGGAGGTTTCAGTCCATACTCAGCTGGCTCCATGGCAGAGTGGCCCATGGCACGGGCAACAGTTCAAGGTGCTGGAAAACAGGAAAGGCAACAAAAGCAAAAGCAGAGGAGCAGGTGAGGAGAGCAAGCTTCTTTCCCTTCCTTATAGCGTCTGAAAACTACCCACCCCACTGTGGGTATAACATTCATATCCATAATCTCAACATTGGATCATGGATCAATTATAAACTCTAGAAGCCTGCCCCATGATTGCATGAGGCTTTTGGGGAACATCTGGGACACAAACCATAACAGAGTGCTACACCTGCCCTAGGGTAGATAGCCTGCATACAATATAAGGGAGGGAAAGAAGCTGGGCCGTTCCTTTCAATTTTCTTGCTTTTGCTATCTTCTGCCACCGTGAACTGTTACTCTTCTGCCATGTGCCACCCTGCCTTGGATCCAGGTGATTATGTACTGAAACCTCGTCAAACTGTGGGCTTAACAAACATTTTCTTTCTTAACTTTGGATGTGAGATATTTTGTCTCAGCAACAAGAGAAAAGTAACTAAGCACTCTTCTTAACCCATCTGAGACTAAATCATTTATTCCTGATTTTTTTTCCCACGGGCTTGGGTCCTAGAGACTTGGTCTTCTGCTTTCATAAGAGTAACTGCATTATTCCTGATACTTCCACTTCTGAATGGTCTGTACCAAGATTTTCACCACTGACACACTGAAAGACAGAATCATCTGACAGCTAGAGATGTTGTCACTTCATTATCACAGATTCCAGAAGACTTCATCTAATTGCTTTTGCTTGGATTGATTGATTGATTTTACTGGGGATTGACCTAAAATCAATCAATCAATCCAAGCAAAAGCAATTAGATGAAGTCTTACAGGCTGAAGTGTGGGACTGCACAGACATGGAAGAAAATGTAGGAAGGCTTCAAACCAAACAGGGCTGGGTTAGAGGAGGAGGAAATGGACTTCTAGGAACTCGTTTAACTGCCAGCTATGTTAATCTCAGCAAATTACTTCATTTTTCCGTCTTAGTTTAATTATCAGTGAAACAGGATATAAATAGTACTTAGTCCAGTGGGTTACTCTGAAGAATAAATAACTGTCTGTTATCATATAATATGTACTTCTGAAAAGCTATTGTTTTGTTTTTATTGCCTTGTTACCATAAGCATGTATTTCTTTGGATTTAAAATATTTCAATGAAATAAAAAGTAAGTCCTAAGCAGATCATAGAACAGAACATACAAATATATATGCAAATTTTGGAAAGAAAAAAATACTTTGCCTGAATTTATATTGCATGTGTCTGAAACAAATTGAGGAGTTTATCATTTTTAAAAAGTTAATAAAATTGTAAGAAGAAGTAACAGTAATTAAGATAGGGTGGTGTGTTCCAGCACATATAGGAGCCAGCAAATATGTGCAAGGGACAAGGCTGTGATCAAGGAAGCAGGGGAAATAGCATGATCCATCCACGCTATTTCCACACTAGAACCTCATATGTGATTAAACAGTTTGGGGTTCATTCCAAGGGCATCAGGGAGCTATTGCTACCATTCATTTGGAATTAACATGTGGTGATGTTCTCTTGAAAAGTCAAAATATATTTATGCTATTTATGTAGGGATGAGATGAGACCATTTCATGTATCCAGCAATGATTTTTGAGTGCCTTCTTAGATCTGCACTTCTCCAGCACTGGAGGTTCCAAGTAATAAGATCTAGGCTCTGCTTTCAGAGGGTTGTTACTCAATGAGACAATCTTAGAAGCAAATTTCTACAACTAAATATTCCATGTTGTACCAGGCAAAAAGATTAAGTTCTAGGAGGAAGATGGGTTGGCTCTGGGAGACAGAGAAGGACAGGAAAGTTAATGACAAAGGTTTAAAGGGTACAATATGACAATGCACTGAATACAGTGTAACCAAGTCTCTGTCCATTTCTGTGATCTCTTATTGCTCTGTGTCTGACTCCACCTTAAAAACCTCTCCACCACATCAGAGTTCCATTTTAATTCCTATGTCTACTGCCTGTGATTACTAACAGGAATTCTTTAGGTCCCAATTGTAAAAGGAGCAATACAATTAATCAAAATACTTTATAACCTGGGTTCAAGAGAATTGAATCATAAGTACTCCATATTTACAGGTAATCCACCCCAAATTCCAGATTGAAATATAACAACCTTTTTCTATTACTAACTGGTGCTATTATGGTTTCGATTTGAAATGTCCTCCATAATTCCTGTGTTAAAGATCTGGTTGCTAGCTGGTTTTTTAGAAAACAACTTTGTCGAGTGCATTAATGCACTGATGAGATCACAGTTTGATGGCATTTTTGGTAGGTGATGGAAATAGGAGATGGGACGGATCTGAAGGCTTATGGAGTTGTCATCTTGGGGAACATGCCTGGTCCCCAGCCCTTTCCCTCTTGTTCTTCTCTCTTTTTGCTTTCTAGCTGCCATGACATGAGCAGCTCTGCTCCAGCACACGCATCCACATCCACCATGATGTTCTGCTGCTCCACTAGGCTTAAAGCCTAGGCTTAAAGCAAAGGGAGCAAGTGACCATGGACTGAGCCCTCCGAAGTCATCAGCCACAATCAATGTTTCCTTCAGCTGTTTATAGCAGGTATTTTGTCATAGTAAACAAAACCTGATTAATACTATCCCCAAATGTTAAATAGGTCTCTAAACTCAGAAATTAATCACTCAGCCATTTTAGCAAAACGCTAGCTCTCTATTTCTTAAGATTGAGGTCTTTTTCAAAGTCAGATTATGCATTAGAAGCCATGTTCCAAAGACTTTAATTTAAGAAAAATGGAAATCCATAATGGAAACTTTTCAGATTTAAAAGCCAACATGAAAACTGTCCAACAGTTTTTGTTATATGGATTACTATATATTAGCAAAAGCAATCACTTCAATACAGAGGAGTAAGCAAACACCATAGTGTTTACACAGTGACATACCAGGACCTTCACCTTGTGAACCCACATTTTTAAGCATCATATTTTTATTCAGCTTGTGTTCATCTACCCCACAACAGACACTTTGATTATGCTGACTGGTTTAAATATGGCTCCTATACCAAACTCTAATATAAGAACATACATAAGAAAGGACAGGAACAGTAGGACTTCTTATAACAAAAGACAGAATTCTCTGCAGTTATGAAATTTCTGGCTAGATTGGGAAAGTTTGGTTTTCACGTTCAACATTAAGTGATTCTCCTTGCTTTTATAAAGTCTCCCTTCTCAACTGCTCCTTGAGAAGGACAGGACAGGTGAGATTGTAATGACTGAAATCTATTGAGCTCCTCCATTACCATTATCTATTATGAAAAAACTTTATTTAGTTCTATATATGCATGTGCCCTATTTAATA
This sequence comes from Dinomys branickii, assembly GCA_004027595.1. Taxonomy (NCBI): domain Eukaryota; kingdom Metazoa; phylum Chordata; class Mammalia; order Rodentia; family Dinomyidae; genus Dinomys; species Dinomys branickii. The sequence goes on along the minus strand of PVLD010013835.1, from coordinate 1,962 downwards.
CTACCCCAAATAGTGCTATGAATTTCATATACACACACACACACACACACACACACACACACACACACACATACACACACACACACACATATATATATACATATATATAGTGTAATTCTCTCTTAGGTTAATTTCATTGAATGGAAGCTACTTTAGCAATCATTTAGTAAACTTTAGAGCTGGGAACTGAGCTCAAGCAGTCTAGCTTTAGCACGTGCACTTAATCACTACATTATACCTGTGACCACTATGAAACTGAGAGCATTACCATGGTATCCTACACCAAATAGGGAGATTTCAGGGTAAGTTCACTCTTATTAATACTGTTTTACTGTGAGCACCTGTGTACACGTATAAATCTATCATATGTATATGACAGATTCATATCACACACACGCTCCAAAGGAAGCCTTGAACCTGTGACTCAATCCCTAGAACACCAAGTCTACAAGGAGCAAATAGCCCCATGAAAGGAGGTTAATCCCATTTCTAATTTACAGTCTAGTTTACATTTGTAATCTGGTGTCAACTGCTGCAGTTCTTTATTTTGTAACATTTCCCTGAGGCAGTGACCATCCGTTAGCCTCTTTCAGGAGAACTAGTGCTCCCCACTCAAGGAGCACGTAGTTGGGGTGGAACTAACCACAAGTGGACTGTTCCTAATACAGGTCTTGCTGGAAAACACTTCTCTTTCATACAAAATTATGGGTTTGGGAATGTGAGGTCACCTGAGGCAGCCCACTGAGGCATCAAAGGCCAGATGGGGATGAGGGGTGGAGTCATCTGCAGGATCCTTCTCTTCTGGAAAAGCCCACCTATCCTGGTACCAGAAGTTTGGGGCTGCCAGTGGTGGTCTTTGTCTCCAGTTGTAGGAAGGACATGAGCCCAGAGGAGGATTCCATAGCAGCAAGAGAAGAGAAGCAGCACCGTGTTCTGACCGCACGGGGGAGACCCTTAAATCCTGCTGAACCCAATGCCGTATCTATCCCTGGACTATCTCAGCTATTGAGTAAAAAAATTCCTGATTTTCTCAAGCTGGTTTCTGCTGGATTTTCCATTACTTGAAACCAAAGAATCCTCACAAATTTGCCTGTATTTCAATTCACTTCAACTCAACAGATGTAAACTGAGGACCTACTGAGGGCAAAACACCGTGCTAGGTTGTGGGGTTACAGGATGCATAAAATAGTGTCTGGTAGCTTCCGACACTGTGCTTGGCAGTAAACCTAGAGCTCCGTTGCTCATATGCCATTTTAAAATCATGCTTCACTGATGTCTGTACTGAGCCCATTTCACTGGACCTGAACAGTTATTCTAAAGGGCAAGAACAGGGAATAGCAGCCAAGTAATATACATGTTTTAAAAAACATAACCTTTGCAGAATTTTTTCGCAGACTAATAAGCAAAGAATAAAATTATCTCTATGAAGCTACTCATGAGATGCAGGATATATCTAGAACACAGTGATAAATATATTATTCAAAGCCTGCTGCACTGAAAACAACATCAAAAAATAAACTAATGCTAAATGTGGTTAAGAAATAACTATGACAGGGGTAAAAAAAAATGAACCCAGAGAGCACATGAAACCTGGGAACTCAGTAAGTTAGGAGTTCATTTAGATATTTTTGTATTTTGAATAATTTACTGTGATACCATTAATCACTACCCAATTTCAATCTCAAAATATACAATGAAAGAGGCTATTTTTTTTTATTTAAAAAAAAAAAGTACAAAAACATATTGACAAACAGACACCAATAAGCATAAAAAATAGTACAATCACAACTAATCTATAGACAAGGTGATATGATCTCAACAGTGGTCATTGCTTTATCCATTGATATCTTCAAAGTGTAAATACATAAACCCATATACAGACATGCAAATTTAGTCAGACAATCAATTCTCTCAACAATAGAAAAAACACAAAAACCAAAAATCCAAAGACAAAAAACAAAA
>PVLD010013834.1:0-54435 GCA_004027595.1 Dinomys branickii | reverse complement strand
TGTTTCTAAAATAAAAAAAAAAAAAAAGAAAAGTGAATTTGTAATTATACATCAACAGTATATATACAATAATATCTTTAGGATAATTCTTTGTCCTCAGAACCATCATTCAATTTGTCTTGTGTTTGTTGTTTAGAGTCTATTTGTTTTACAAATCGTTCTGGTAACCATCTTGCAGATTTCATTTCTTTAGAGTATATACATACTGATCCTCGACCCCAGATGAGGATCGGATCTGGACCATGCCACAAATTAGTTATAGGGTCTTTCCATAGCACAGAAGCAAACCGTTTTTGTGTTTCTGTATGCCAGAAGCGAGTAGCTGCTGATTGACCATTGGCATCCAAATTTAAAAAATTGAGAATAAATAGAGCATGAGAAAGAATATTTCTTGGTGACCCCTTTGTGGGATACCATTCCCCCATTTTTATTTTATTTATAGTAAGTTTTATAGAAAGATGTGCTCTTTCAACTATTCCTTGACCTTGAGGATTATAAGGTATACCTGTAATATGTTGAATATGAAGGTGTTTGCAAAATTTAGAAAAGGTAGAACTAGAATAACCTGGACCGTTGTCAGTCTTTATCTGTTGAGGACATCCCAAGACAGATAGAGCATTAAGCATATGACTAATCACATGTCTAGTAGCTTCACCAGATTGAAAAGAAACAAAAATAAAACCACTAAAAGTATCTATAATCACATGAACATATTTGAGATTACCAAATCCAGGAATATGAGTAACATCCATTTGCCACAATGCATTAGGTATTAGTCCTCTGGGATTAACTCCAAGATGAGGAATTGGAAGGTGTATGGCACAAGAAGGACAATTTTTAACTATCTGTCTAGCTTGTTCTCTAGTAATATTATGTAAATGTCAGAGAGTTTGTGCATTTAGGTGATGTAATTGATGACTTTTTTGTGCCAAAGCAACTTTATCAGTATCATCAGTAGAAGTGACAACAGCCAATAGAGAAACTGCATTTAGGCAAGTAGCTAAATCAGCTTTATAATTGCCTTTGACCAAAGGACCTGGCAATCCAGAGTGAGCACGTAAATGTCCAATGATAAAAGGATGTTTTCTCTTGGTAATAAGCATTTGTAATTGCCAAAATAGATTTCCAGCATTAGAAACAGTTTTTATTTGACCAGCAGTTTCTAGTAATGGAACAGAATGCGCAATGTAAGCACTGTCTGTATAAATATTAAATGATTGATTAGAAAAGTCAGAAAAAACAGCAATGACAGAATGTAATTCTGTCAATTGAGCAGAGGTACTACTTGTTTGAAATTGTACTGTTTGATCTAGATTGTGGCAAACATAGGCAGCTATGCCTGTAGAAGAACCATCAGTAAATATTAACAATGCATCTTTTAATGGATGAAGTGTAGTAACTTTAGGAAAAACAAATTTATGCTTATTAGCAAAATCAATAAGTTTGTTTGGAGGATAATGATTATCCAAAAGGCCCATATAGGAGGCCAAAGCAATAGGCCAAAACTCAGTAGTTTGCATAAGCCAATTAATTTGATCTTTAGTATAAGGTTGTATAAAGACATCTGGTTCTTTACCAAAATAACATCTCCCTTGTTCTCTTCCCAGAATTATAAGATCAGATATCATTTTATAATATGGCTCAATAACTTTTTTAGGCGTAACAGGTAAATGAATCCACATTAAAGGTGTCATTTGCCAAAAAACAGCAGTTGGAGATAATTGTGTATTACAAATAATATATTGTAAAGGTTTATCACAATCCATAAATGTAACTGTTTGAGACAAAATGGCTTGTTCTACTGTATGCATATCTTGTCTACCCTCAGGTGTAAGTACACAAGGAGATGTGGGATTGGCATCTCCATGTAAGATGTCATAGAGAGGTTTTAATAGACTTTTAGAGAGCTTTAAATAAGGCATAAGCCAATTAATATCCCCAAGAAGTTTTTGAAAATCATTTAAAGTTTTAAGTTTATCTAATCTCAATTCCAACTTTTGTGAAAAAATCTGTGATCCTCTCATTTGAAACCCTAAATATGTATATGGATCTGTAAGTTGTACCTTATCAGGTGCAATTTGTAGCCCTTTATCAGATAGAGCAGACTGTAAGTCTTTATAACATTGAAGTACTTTACCACCATTTTGACCAGCCACTAAGATATCGTCCATGTAATGTATGATATACATATCTGGCCATCGATCTCTTATTGGTTGCAAAGCTAGAGCAACAAAGGATTGACACAGAGTAGGACTATTTGCCACACCTTGTGGAAGAACACACCATTGGAATCTTTTCATGGGTGCATTAAAATTAGTAGCAGGCAGGCTGAAAGCAAATCGTTTTTGATCATCAGGATGTAAAGGTATGGTGAAAAAACAATCCTTTAAATCTATAATGATTTTGAAATAACCTAAAGGTATAGCGACAGGTGATGGAAGACCTGGTTGTAGAGCACCCATTAACATCATGGTTTTATTTATTGCTCTAAGATCTTGTAACAATCGCCATTTACCTGATTCCTTTTTTATGACAAAGATAGGAGTATTCCAAGGTGAATTACTAGGAATTATATGATCAGCTTCAAGCTGCTCCTGTACCAGCTGTTGTGTAGCCATTAATTTTATAGAAGACAGAGGCCATTGATTGACCCAAACAGGCTCCTCAGATAACCATATAATTTTTTCTGCATGAGTCACAGGAGTATCAATGGCCCCTATGGAAAATGTCCCAAACCTGCTCTATCCAATTTTGGAGTAGCTTCTACAGGTGTCGTTATTCCAGTATTATATTTACCTAGGCCTTGACCTGGCAGAAATCCACTTCTCAACATTTGAGCGTAACCACACAATCAGGGCTGCCCATAATCATGCCCATTTTAGATAGCAAATCTCTTCCCCATAGATTTATTGGTAAACCAGCTATAACATAAGGTTGTATAGTGTCTTTATTACCTTCTGAATCTTCCCAAGTTAATAATTTTGAACTTTTTTCTGGGTTTTGACTTTGTCCTATGCCTCTCAGGTGAGTTATAGTAATATCCAAAGGCCAAGCCTTGGGCCAAATCTCTTTTTTAATAATAGTAACATCAGCACCTGTGTCAATTAATCCAGAGAATTCTTTACCATCTAACCATAGTGTCATGAGAGGTTTATGTGCAGAAATAACTTTTGCCCAATATACATCTGACGAGCCAAATCCTTTATTACCTCTCTGTTGTGAGATAATTTTATTAGGTGTCTGGATTAGAGGCAGAAGTAATAATTGTGCAAATCGTTGTCCTGCTTGTATAGTATTAATAAATTTAGGAGAAGATGCCATAACCTTAATTTCACCTGTATAATCATTATCTATAACTCCTGGGAACACTTGTACTCCATTAAGAGTAGAACTACTATGACCTATTATGAGGCCAAAAGTACCCTCCGGTAGAGGTCCAAAAATTCCTGTAGGGAGAGCCTGAACCCCCATTTCAGGTGTTAATACTGTGTGGGTGGTGGAACTGAGGTCCAAACCTACGCTTTCTGTTGTGGCTCTGCAGAGATCTGAAATTGATTGTTGTTGCTTTGTGATGAATTGTTGGTTTGTGGAACAAAATTGAACTCCCCATAAATTTGTCTGGGTTTGGGTTTGGGGGCCTGGGGTTGGCCCCGATTCCCATTTCCCCGCATCGGAATTAATTCTTTGCCTTCAATATCTCTTTTTGATTTACACTCTTTAGACCAGTGTATTCCTTTTTTGCATCTAGGACAGATTCCTGGTGTCTTTGTTTTAGAGTTGTCAATAGAACCTTTGTTACAGTTTTTGACAAAATGACCAATTTCTCCACAAGTAAAACATTTGCTTCTATTTTGTTGAGATAAAAACTGCCGGACTGTATACCTTTGCAGAGCAGCAGCCACAGCAAGACCTTGCTGATAAGCAGTTCCAATGTCAGAACAAAGGCATATTTTGAATTGCTGGTTGTTCTGAAGCCTCATTTTGAATATTTTCTTGTAAAATAGTTTCGCCTTTTTCAACCACATTAGCAATTGTAACATCAAAATTCTTTTGAGATAAAATTTCATCAATTAAATTCTAATGTGAAAAAGCAGTTACCGGAACCTTTTCCGGCCCAAAAGCTGTATAATAAAACTTAAGTGCATCACCAACTATTTTTCATCTCTTTGAACTGATTGTTCCCTCAATAGGAAACCAAGGACAAACTTCATTAATATAATCAAAAAATTCACGTAACTGTTTATATTTAACCTTTACTCCTCTTGCCTTTAGAGCTTTTTCTAAACCTTCAACAAACATCTCATGTTTACTCATTTCTTGTCCTATTATGCGCTGTCCTTACCGAGATGCGTCAGACGCAGCAGGTTCCTGCATCAGAGCGATCCTCATCTTTCTCCAGTCTCATCGGAGGCGGGGGCGCAACTTCTGAACAGCTGTCCTCATTGAATCCCCCGTACTCGAGCCCCACGTTGGGTGCCACTTGTCCCGACTCGCGGGTAGTCAACGGACACTCTAGAGGGGGAGCGGGACTAAAGAGACAAAAGACACAAGAAATGGAGACAAGACAGGAGTCTGATCAAGTCTTGTTTATTGAGCGGAAAGCTTGGGCTTATATACATGCGGGAGTGGGGATTGACGTCAGTGGGGAACTAAGCAACAGGAGGTCCAGATATCACGCGAGGGAGGTCCAGGCATCAGGCCATAGCATGTGATTACATCATATGATTTACAGGAAACAGAAACTTAGCTCAGAGAAAATAGAAACTTAACTCAGGATAGAAACTGAAACTAAACTCAAGGCTCTTAAGATGGCTGATACATTTCAAGATGGATGCCGACCGCAGGTCTCTTGGCAGTCTCCCACACCTTCCTATTCCAGGAGAACACACTGCATTTTCCCATCTGCCTGCCCCATCGTGTTTCCTGTATCAGCACTCAAATGCACCATAACTTGTCCTACCTTAAAAAAGAAAGAGAGCAAAACAGAAACAAACAAACACAATGAACAAAAAACCCAGAGATCAATCCAGGCATAACTTTTGTCTTTGCTTTAGAGCAAAACTTCTCAAAAGATTTCCATATTCCTGCTACCCTGAATTCCTCTTCTCCTAGTTACTTAAACATTTTCAACTTTTTATTCTGAAAATGTTTAACCATATAGCAATAAACTCCATAATCGTGAGTATGACACTCCACAATTATGAATATGATATATGTTGTTTCACTTCTTTTCTTTTTGCTGAAGTATCTTATCAGTCCCAGAAAACATGACATTTCACTCTTGAATATTTTAGGACATATCTGTAAAAATTAAGGAATTTTCTTAAATAACTACAGTATTATGTAAGAATGTTGATGTAGCAATCTTGTCATACATTATATATAATAATTCTCTCTTAAAGCCAAATCACTTTTGTTCAACGTGGCCCCATAATTCCATGTGAACTCTTGCTCACATCACTCAGGACTAACATGCTCCTAAACCAAAAGGCTGTGTCTCACTGATAGGGTAACCAACTGGTCAGTTTGCTTACTACTGAAGGGATTTCTTAGAACAGGGAATTTTTTTTAGCCTGTTCAGCCTGCCAAGACAACAATACTTTAAGTTGGGTATCCAGAAATTGAATTTTTTATAGTCCTGAAGACTGCAAAGTCTTATCAAGGCACCAGCAAATCTGGTGTCTGCAGAGGGTTCACTGTCTGCATTGCTGTGTCCGCCATGGCGGGAAGAGAGCTACAGCCCCGGGCCTCATTTGTAAGTGCACTAATTCCACTCAGGAGGGCTGATCCCCTTCTCGTTTTTCCGCTTTTAAAAATTCTTTAAACAGCATGTGTGTACTGACAACTTGGAGGTTTCTATCTCTAGTCCAGACTTCTCACATGGATGCCAGACTCTTATTCCAGTGGTCTGCTGGCATCTTCACTTGAAAGTCTTAAAGTCCTTCAAAGTCAAACTCTTGATCCCTTCCTGAAACCCTGCTCTTACAGCTCTCCCCGTGACAGTACTGGTGGACTCCATTCTATCTGCTCAGAGCAAAAACCTTGCAAATCTGAATGTTCCCTTGTTCACCTCACATGTAATCCATGCAAATCCTGCTGAATCGCCTTTCAAAACTTAAATCCAACTACTTACTACCTTCACTGGCACTATTTCTGGCTTGAGTACTATAGTAGGCTCCTAAATGGTCTCCTTACCCCAATCAATGATCCTCCCCACTGTGCTAAACCGCTGCAGTTTTTATATCCTTAAAGGGTGAGAAATGGTTAAGAATCATGAAAATATTTTCCTTATGAATCCACCCTGGAAGAAATTTTTAGGTTACAGACATACTGACTGTTTTTGAATGTTTGATTTTACAAATAAGACAGCTTCAATTGTGCTAAAGATCTATAGTTAAAAAAGTGAATTTCTAGGACTGTGAACTTCTACATTTCTCCATTCAAAAAAAGCTTTATTATAATAAAACAAATAATATAATTGCTGCCATTTCAATCCTATTTATATCAACACAGACTTTAAGTATCTTAAGAGTATTTTATAAATTTTCAACAAAATGCATCACTGTACTTTTATGAAGAAGCTCAAAAATATGAATATGAAGGAAACACTCTTCCATTGGATTTAATTCAATGTACCCATTCTTTGAAGCCAAATTTTCTGGAGAATGAGAATGTATAAACATCATGACTAATCTTATATACTTTAGTTCCTCATTGCTAATAATACTTCTCACAATTTGATTATTAAATTTTCCAAGCAAATCATTAATCTATGATTTAGATTATTATATGAGTTGCATTATGGTCTTTATTTTAAAAGACTTTCTTTAAAAAGGAAGGAATTTGAGTTCTTTTAGAATTATTCCTTAAAAACCAACACAACAAATGTTTCATTGCCATGACAAAAATATGTTTCTATTTAACTTTCCCTAGAAGCTTTCCAGCAAACATAACCATTATTATTCATAATTCTCAATAATCAATAAAATATTGCACAAGCCTCTCATTGCTAAGATTACATGCAAAGAGGCATGGGGAATGTTATCTGTGGTTCATCCACCAAGAATCTTAATGGAATATCTTTTAGAACCATAAAACCATACTGAATACTGTGGAGACACCCAGATTTCCTTCTCCCAAGGCCTTGCTGAATTGCTCTGCAAAGTAAAGAGTTGAATGATATTCTGAAAACAAAAACCAAAAAACCTAATGGAGAAATTGCAGCTCCCGGAGACCATCTGTGCCATCTGTACACTGGCATCCTCTGTGGGTGAGGAGGAGATGTTTCTGGAAGAGGGGGCACTACCTGGTCCCTCCTGTCTGGAGATGCCAAGCAGACTGCCTTGGCAATCACCCCTCAGTGCTTTTCAGTTCCCATGACAAGCCTCTGGATGCTCCAGAGGTCCTCCAGCTCCTGTTCATGGTAAATTGAACAGTTGCTGGTAAATCTTCCAAAGCTGCTGTGATATTTGTGAGCTCTTCCACCGTGTCAGAGGACTTCCTGCTGAACTAATTGTTGGCTGAACTTTACCCTGTATTTGCCCACCCATCTCCTTAAGGGGGCAAGAGTTGCTCTAAAACTTACAATGTGGTCCAGCATGATCCTTTGCCTTTACTTTTCTGGAACAGCACCAGCATTGTTACAGTAGATCTCTTTCAGCCATTAGAGTGCAACACTGTCTGCCAGAATGAAACTTGAATGACAGGAAAGGTCACAGGAAGTAAGCAACCTGCTTACCAGCATTGCCTAATACCTTGTACCCAGCCTAACTTGGCAGGGTCCTCAGCATGGTAAAGCACCTGCAGATGATGGGCTGCTTACTCCTAATTGTTCTTACACTGTTCTCATTAGCTAATAGCTTATGTGCATGGCAAATATATATCATCCCCATGAGTGTCATGCATTGCATATAGGATATATCAGTGCTGTGATTCCCCCTTCATATCCTGTTCAGTTCCTAAAGTGCTAGTCCCCATTGCATTTTTACATAGAAAAGTTGAAGGCCAGCCATAGAGTAGGTTTGTTTAACTTCACTTCTCTAATCTGGCTCAGATTTGCTGTATAAATGCTCCACATTCTAGCTCATTTTATCTCCACGGAAATAGCCAACACTGCCCAACCAACCTGGGTAGTCAAGCTAATGAATTTCAGCTCATACTCCAATATCATCTTAGAATTTCCGAAAGTTAGCATCCCGTTGTAAACACATAATCATTTGACTGCAGAAAATTAGACACTGACATTCAACTCAGTTTGTTTCAAGTGGCTTTCTAGACTTCAGATAAACAATGGCTAGTTTTTGTCCACCAAGTAACTTTTCCGTGTTCCTAATCAGCACTCTGATCCTTTTTAGGTGGATTACCTCTTCCCCTTCTGTGTAAATTTGGTGGGACTATAGCCCCTCCTAGCACAGAAACTGGAAGCTTAGCTCCTTTTCCCTCTCCTCTTATGCTAAGACCTCATCCAGGCAATGCACTCTCAAGACTGAACCCTGAGTGACCCAGAGGTGGCAGCTTTGTCTTACTAGGACTGACCCAGCCATGGCTTCATTCCTGTACACCAGGCCTCCTGACTGCAGAGCAGTCTTGGTTTATGCCTGCCCCTGAGCCTGCTTCTCTGGGCTTTCTGTCCACCTGTGAGTACCCCATAGCTGTTAGTAAACTTTCCTTAACTTCTCCAGAATCTGTTACTTGCACCATAGTAGTCAGACTAACCTACCAGGACACTGGAGGAAAATAAACTTATAGCTCAGTGAACACCTCTTCAGCCTGCAGAAGAGCTCAATAAGCTATTAATTATCCCAGCTATACGCAGATAAATGATAAACATGCATTGTTTTATTCTACTGGCATTCTCTGTGGAATAAACAATGGCCAGTGTTCTGATATGAGCCATTTGAATAGTTTTCAACCTACTCGACTATTCTGGACTTTATTCATCAGTATAAAAAATAAACCCAGAGGCTTTGTTTTTATTAGCTTAGACTGTGTGGCCCAATTGAGATGGTTGTACTTTAGTCACATCCAGTCTCAATGTTCCTGCCAAAAGCCTTTGGTATATCGATTCCCCTCTCCTTCCCAGAACAGGTATGATAAAAAGTTTCCCACTCTTCCCATCCTTCAGTGTCACCTATGGAAATAAACATATTCCTGGCTATGCTAATGGGAAATGAGCAAGAGGTGAGGACTGGAGATGCTAGATTGAGGTACCAGGGAAGGGAGGGAGGAACATCACCCACCTGGACAGCAGAGTGGAAGACACGGACAGAGAGCGAGTGAGAGGTGAGCAGGGATAGAACCTCTGTGAGTGGCACAGATAGTGCCTGGGGTGCCACTTGTAGGTGTGATCCCTGAGTGACCTTCACACTGTCAATTAAGTAGGTGTGCACATTGCACACAGGCCACCTGAGGCAGGAGTTTGTGATGGCACCTGCTGGGGAGGGGGACCAGCAGAAGGAAAGAGCAGCTGGAGCCCTCCTTAGGATGCCCACTATAAAGGCATCTCTTTCCCCCAAGGCTGTGTCTTATGACAGCAGCAAAAAGGAGCAGACTGCCCGAGCCTGCGTCTCACCAAGGCTTGTTTATCAGTGGCTCTCCCTGCTGCTTTCCAACATTTGGGGAATATGCTTTCACAGGGAACAGCTCACGAGCAATGTGCCAGAGACAGAGGGGTGAGATCTCTGTCTAGACCGGTGATGTCAAACCTTTTAGAGATGAGTGCCCAAAGTGCAATCCAAAACTCACTTAGTTATCGCAAAGTGCCAACAGTGCAATTAGAACTGAATACCGAGGTTTTAGCTTAGGAAAAAACCCTCATACATTGACATCTTTTGATTTAAAACAAAAACACGATAACAGAGTTGTCAATGATACAAACAGCCCACTTGCGGTACACACGTGCCATAAGTTCGCCACCACTGGTCCACATGGACCAAGCCCCAAAGACATACACAGTGCAAATGCAGAAGGCACTGAATACCTATTTGAGGCTGGAAAGATGCTTGCCGAAATGGAGAGATGTGGCTGGCAGGTAAAAGAAAAGCTGGGCTAACTATTCAGTCAGTCCTAAACATATACAAGGGTCTGGACAAGCTTCCCAGTTGGCTCAGGAAGGAGCTTGATTTATTTACTTCTTAAAATCTTTTACTCCTTTGCTGATATATTGTGGGTGAGAGTCAGAAAACAATGAGGTTGGACTCTGGTTAAGAGGCTGTCCTGGCCCAGTCCACACATCAGCACCACCACCACCACCCTCTGCTGCCACTGCTGCCCCAGGTTTTCCTTCGAAGGGATCTGTTAACATACTTGCAGATTCCTGACATGCACATGGTGACATTTCTGGGCAGATGTGATGTCCCATTTCTTTCTCTTAATCCCTCTGTAAACTGCCATCTTGGCCAAAAGCCAAAAGAGAAAGCACACCTTTCTTCTCAGTGAGTCTCCCACTGGCCTCTTGGTTATATTGTGCTCCCAGCCATTCACACAGGGGCTATTGCAGCTGTTTAATGGAGTCATGTCCTCAGAGTGCAGCTCAGGATGCCCCACAGGATAAGGAAGCCTGCATTTTTTTTTCATTGTGGGTGAAGTTGAAGTGTTGTTTCTAGAACTATCTTTTTTAAAATTTGTTAAAGGAGAGTCTTCATAGTACTAGATACTGCACCCAGAACCTGCACTGACCTAGCTCAGGTGACCCAGGCTGCTGGTGGGTAAGTAGGCCCCAAGTCTGCTCACAAGAGCATGCATTTGGTCACCCTCTGTGATGACTATTTTATGTTGTAGGTGCCCTGATAAGGAAAAGGAAACAGAAATTAAGACTAAGTCCTTGACCTTTGGAAATGTATAATATTGACAGAGATTTGTGAGGGAAGCTAGAGCCTTGGGCAAAAGAGAAAACGGAAGGTTTATGAGAGATAATAAAGGACACAAGTCAACATTGGGCCCATCTTAGTAACTTTTCTCTCCTTGCTGAGACAAAATACTGGAGGCCCCAAATTAAGGAAGGAAATGTTTATTTAGCTCACAGTTTGTGGAGGTTTTAGTCTATAATCAGCTGGCTCCAGGGCAAGGTGGCGTGGCACAGGGGCAACACTTCAAGGTGGCAGAAGACAGCAAAAGCAGCAAGAGCACAAGGGGGGGGCAAGCCTCTTTGACTCCCTTATATTGTATATCAGCTATCTGCCCTTGCCCTCACCACCTCCATGCTCTCCTCTTCCACAAGCTGGCCACAAAGTAAGGGCCCTGGTCCTCTGCCGAATCACCCAACTGAACTTTTAAACTTCTCAAGTTGACACAATGAACAACACCCTAGAGCAGTAAGGGCATGTCCTTTTCACCCCAGGATATAGAACTGCTGAGTTACTTAGTTAAGCTTCTAGACTCAGCACAGCAGCTTGAAAATCAGCAAACCACAGCATGGATAGTCCCTCTGCCAAGACCAACAGGGTAGGAGGGTAGGGGACAGCATTTTCTGGTTCTTAGGAGTCTGTGTGGGCCTTTCCTTGTGGCCTTAAATTCAGCTGAGTGCCCTCTCTAGATGCTACTGAGACTGAGAACTTTAGGTAATCCTCAGGGTGGAATCACTCACTTGGAAAACAAAAAGATGATAGGGCTTCTGTTCTTGAAAAATTATTTTTGCACCACTTCTGGTTATAATCATTTAAGTCAGGTTAATTCTTCTAGTCTATGACTACATTTTGCTCTAATGTTAAGGGCAGTAACAACCCAAAATATTTATGCTAACACATTTAATCCGGAGGACTGGGGGAGAGCAAAAGTAGCTACAAAAGGCTGCTTGCTCCCTCCCAGGCCAGGAGGAGCACAGCAGGGCCCCACCCCAGTGCACTGCCAAGATTTTTTCACTGGGTGCTGTGATTTCAGCCAAGTTTTCAAATACTTGTCAAGGCGCTGAAGAATTTCAGTCTCATGCTGTATCTGAGGTCAGCATTCCTCACATCAGCTGGTGATCCAGGACAGACTATGGATCACCATAATGGGCGACCATGGTGATCATGAGTGGGTGACCATATGAGGAGTAGCTTGTCCAGAGGGACAGTCTCTGAAGTACTGACTGTGCTGTTGGGGGAAGCATTTTGTAACCTTCTTTAGAAACAACCTCGTAAACATGAACTCCCATCCCACTGCCCAGAGGTCTCTCTTGAAGGACACCACCTGACTCCTCCCAAGGCTGAGGTGGACTTGAAAGCAGGACTGGAAAGTCACCCCTGGCTCACTGGCTTCCCCCTGCCCAGAAGCAGCAGAATCAGGCAACACCCAGGGCAGGAGTCCAGCACTTAAAGTGTTAACTTGCGTTTTTTCCAAAATGTGTTTCTGGTTAGTTTAAAGAAGGATAAACAAGATTTAATAGCTGGCAATGAATCACATTTTTTTTTCTCCCTAAACGCTATTTGGATCCACTCAAACGCCTGTCATTCTACTTTTGTACAAATAAATAAATCTCCTTTTCTTTTGTGCATTTTTCTCTGTCTTCCATTTCCTAAAATACAATTTGTTTGACGGATGAGTTAAGCAGTTCTGAGGTTTGCTTTGGGCTGTGTAGGCAACTGGGTTATTTTCTCATCATAATTCAATGGGACAGGGTTATCACCCTCGCAAACACCACACCTCATTTAGAACCAGCAGCCCCTCCCGCCAAGGCAGCACTCACTAATTTGGCAGTGTGAGTTTCAGTTGTTACACTGGAAGCTTCCTCCTGTTTGCATCTCTGCTGTACTCTCCGGCTCTCATCCTGCCTTAGTCACACCTGGAAATTTTGGTGCACATAGACAGTCTGAAGTGAAATTATAGGTAAGGTGGAGGTAACAAGATGCACACAGGTAGGTCTAACATCCACTCAGGCTTGGGCATTCCAACCAAGAACTTCATAAATACACAGTAATCCCACTAGCATTTGAATGCAAAATTAACCCACACAAACCACACAATCATAAATTTTTTTAAAAAGAAAGACAAGACTTATGAAATATTTGAACTGAAGTTAAAGCTATGCATTTTCTAAAGTAATTATTCTGAAATGAGACTGCACTAGTCTCCAAATAGACATGTCATTTGGTTTCAACCCCTTGGTCAAAACAAGAAATACCTTTCCAATAACTGGCTGGTAGAATGACAAATGAAGGCGTTCTATAAAAATGTAAGCCGAAGGTCGTATCTAAAGTTCTCCTCTCAAAGGCAGAGTTTTGATGAGCCTGTTCCAAGGGTTGTACTCAGGGCTACAGCTCAGTGGCATAAGCGCTTGTCTGGCAAGCACGAGGTCCTGAGTTCGATCCCCAGCACCGCAAAAAACAAAAACCAAGGGTTGTACTGGCGCTGCTGTTTAAAATCAGAACACTGTTATGAAGGAGAAAAGCAGAAAGCTCCAAAAGTGTGGGTAAACTGAGAGCCTAGAAATAGTCCTGCTTCTGCTGGCCCTCAGGGAAGAGGAGGGAGGAGCAGTGCCTGGATGCTACCTCTCCCGTCCTCCCCCAAGCTCCTCACCAAGCCTTCCCCATCAGGCCACAGCCTGGAGATTCCCCCCTACCTATTTCAGAAGATTTTCTTTCTATCCTCATAGTATTAATATCTATCTTTCAGTACTTATGTATTGTGTTGATGGCAGTGTATGGTTTACAAACCTGTAATTATTGAAATACACAGGGATGGTCCCATCTTTGGCTCTCAGTGTCTATGCCACATTAGATAGACAATCAATGACCCAGTGAATGATCACACAGACAAATGAATAGTCATCAAATAGCTCTGACTGGTTCTCAATTAATTCCTTTTCCCAAGTTTCATATATCAGCCATATATAATAAAATATATATTTGAAGTATTGAATTAGTATGATTTCTACTAAGTTGAAATGTTGAAAACAGCTCATGGGGCACCATTGTTATATCCATTCAGCCCTAGGGACCAGGAAACTCAAAGTGGGCAGAGTTGGCCCAGGCTAATGATTCTCAGGCTTGAGCATATACTGAAATTACCTGGAGGGCTTCTTACAGCAGAGTGGAGGACTCCCAGCACTAAGGTGCTGATTCCACAGGACTGGGGTGACGTTATTGGTCTAGGCAGCAAGATGAGAGCAATAAATGATTCTTTGTGCCTCTGTCTCTACCCACTTGTACCAGGTCTGCCGTTGATTAAACGGTGTGACCTTCTGTAGATCATTTATTGATCCCATAATGCTCCACAAGGATGGGGAATAACAGTGACTTCTTATACCCACGTATAAGAAAGTCAAAGTGCTCACCCTGGATTGTTCCCATGATCATATTTTTTCAGCCATCTCCACAGGGACGTGAGGTAAAAGTGAGCAAAGAAATAAATATAATAGTTCCTTGGAAAAACTAAAATGCTGTAGAAATCCACGGGCTCATTGTCATCTTCTTTACTCTTTCCAGTCCCACCTAAGCAGATGTTAACTTCATATCGGGGGTTGCCCACTGGTGTCTGCCTGGTTTGGACTTCCTCAGGTAGAAGTACTAAATACTAATTTAAGGAAACAATCCCTTGAGTTAGATAACATGAAAAATAGCTGAGCAGTATGATGCTTGGGGCTTTGTAACCTGGAGGATTTTCTGGGCATTCTGCTAAGGACTGGCATCTGTTTAGTATCTGTGCACTGTTTCTACCCACTGATGCCACAGCCACCAGAGTTGCTTCCTGGGGAACTGCACAGTCACATGGCCTGGCTGTTGGCAGTGCCGAGTCCCACATTAATCAATCTGACATCTGGAACTGACCTGAGGCACCCCCTTTGCATTGCCACAGATGCCGTTAGTTTCAGCTGTCAGCAAAGAGATGATTTGGTTTAGAGTGCCAGGTCTACACCACACAATCTCCATGGACGGCTGAGTGCTGTATTAATAAAGAAACTGAATAATCTGGAAGTGTGGGTGAGACAAAAATTCCCCTCTGTAATCTGTCAAGTCAGACCTACACCAGAAAGGCATCTCACCCACAGCAGCAAAGTCACTGTGGTTGGGCAGACCTGGCTGGATTCTCTCCTCTGTCTCCTTGGGGTGCATATTTTGCCCAAACTCTATGAAACATCAGCAGCCACTTTGAAATCCTTTAGCACCCCATGGTTTGCTGCAGCCACAGCTCACCCCAGCTTCAGTGGCACGGGGAAGGATGTCAAACCTGTGCTTACCTGAGTCCCAAGACTCCTTAGGCACTAGAGAGATTAGCAGTTTACTACTTGTCATCGTGGTGACGGCAGCAAGGGACCGGATTGCGGGCACAGTATCAATTGCATCCCTTTTTCTTTCAGCTTGTTATGCTTCTACTATGGAAAATGAGAACCAGGACATTATGGAGAAGAGTTGCTCGTTAGGAATTGCTCTGTGATGTTAGAATGAAGCAGGCAATAAAGAATTCGAATTTACCTCATCGAGTAAAAAAAAAATGTCTGTAGATAACATTGTAAATCATCCTGGAGACAGATGTCTGCTTGGCTTGTCACCCACCATTTCACGGCATTGATTTCTCAAAGCCTAAAAACATAAAGAACCCAAGCCAGAGCGGAAGGGTGTCCTGACCTCCCATGTTCACTGATTTAATTTTCCCCTCCAAACACACGCAGCCCCATAATTAGAACATTTACCAACCATAAATACAATTTAAACTCTGTACATGTGTGCCTGCATGTGTGGAAAAGCTTGAGCTCAGATACGGTTTCAATAAAAACAGTCCTTCTGCACTGATTAGAATGTGTAAAGAGGAAATCTGTTTATACCACAATCTACTCCAAACTGGTGTTGGCAGCAACACTCCTGGCTAATAAATGTCAATAGGAAAGCTGCAAGGGAGTAAGAATTAAACTCCTCACAGTCTGCAAACTCAGAGCCCAGTCCAAAGCTCCATGTCCAACTCCTTCACTCTGTCTGCTGAGGACTGTCACAAGCCCTCGAATGAATCTCATACCAGCATATTTACTGATGCCCGTCCTGCTGATTCAAGCCCATCCCTAGAAGGGAAAGAGTTTTTGAAGGAAATTGCAGAGGGCTGCAATGTTAGGAAAGTTTTTATTTTCCATCCCTTAAAATAACAGTAGTCCCATTCTCTATCTACAGAAGCATTAAGAATGAGAGTATTGAATTAACTAAAAACTAACGTGGCATTTTGTCTTTTTTGATGCTCCTATAGGTCCTATTTCTCATCTCTTGTTGATTTAAAAAACCAGAAGCCAACCACTGTCCATGGGTCCCATCCTCCCCTCTATCCATGCAGACCCAGAACAGTCCAGGGTAAGAACTGCTGAGGCAGCAGGACTCGGGTCAGTAGTTACACTGGAGAACAAGAGGGAAGAGGAAGGGCACACACAGAAGAGTTGAGTGCTGTGAAAAGTCATGCATGGAAATAGACACTCTATCTGGGGATGGGGGAGGGTGCGGTACGGGCCTGTCCGCTGGGAGGGACAGTGGTATCACCCATGTCCCTCCACAGAGAGCTGCAGAGAGAGAGCTTAAGGATGATGCGTGCATGAGCAGCAGTCTGGCGAGTTACCGAAGGGTCTCTGAAAGCTGCGTAGTTGTCCTCTTTGGGTTGGCCATGGGATGACTGCGCCTATTGAGCTGGATAAGGGTGGAAAGGGCACCTGGCCTACAATAACAGTATTAAACACAGCAGCAGTAGCAATTATAAATCCACGCTACATGCCAAACTGTTCTAAGCCCTCCTCATTTATTCATTTAACTTTAACCACTGCCCTGGGAAGTAGATATCATTCCCATTCTTATTTCACAGATGAAGAAACTGAGGTGGGAACTTTCCCTGGTCATACAGCACTGAAGACAGACTCGGACAGCTCACTGGGGTTATGGAGCCAGAGTGTGATTTTTAGTAGCCTCTTCAAACCACCCAGCACTGATCCAAGCCTTTTGCACACACTCACACATCTAACGCTCACTGCATGATGGTGTGGCCTCATCCCACAGAGGTGGGCCCTAAGCACGGAGGGGTAGGTAAGGGCCACAGTAAAAAGGCCCCAGGCAAGCAGGCCCAGAGACTCTGTGTAAAACCGTTGCTCCATCCTGCCTCTCCTTGTGCCTAGCAAAATTCACTGAACTCATGCGTGACCCTCTTCCATTTCTCCTGTCCATTACACTTTCTCTAAAGCCAGTCTCTGCTAGGATCTCTGATGCACTCACTCTGCAGTGTCTAAGTTTTCCCTTATGTGTCCCTGCGCTGTCAGATGGTGTGCAACACCCTGGGGCCAGGCAACTGTCCCTTCTCAGGCTTACCCGGGGCTTCCCTCACCTCTGAGTCACAGCTAGTGAAGGCTGTGTACACTCAGGTGAAGACCAGGAGAAAGCCTGGGCAATTACTTCTGACACTTTCCAGATACTGTGGTTTGCTCCTAGTGCACTTTCAATATACAAAGTCAGTGTTTTCACACATTATTTCACTTAATTCTTGTTGCAACTCAGTGAAGCAGCAATATGTGTCTCTAACCCTTGCTGAAAAACTAGTTTCAAGAAAAACGGAGTGGCTCAAGATTGTACATCTAGTAAAAGGCACAGCCGGGACTAAAAATCCATGTCTAGATGGTGATGCTCCACAAAGAACAAAATAACAGCAACTCCTTTTTAAAATCAGTTTGTGGAACAAGAGCGCTTATGACCTCACATGGAGCGCATGACATCAACTCATCTGTGCAGAGCAAAGCTCTTGTGCCAGGCGGGGTAGGCACCGTGTCACTTTCTTTCTTCCACCCCTCTTCTCAGGCGACGCTGGCCTCCATACCCCTCCCTGGTGAGCATTTCTGGGGGGCTGGAAGCAGAGGGTCCTCCACGTAGTGCTTCCTCCAGAAAATATCAGGCCTCTGGTTCTCCTGAGAGCTCTGGTTAACTGACCGTCCAGGCACGATGAAAGATGGTGCTTTTTGGTTTATTTTCCCCAGACAGTTGGGGGAATGTTGTTCTAGGCTGGTGTTCAGGGGCTTTATGTTTCTTGTTGCTATAATGGTGTTTTGCTATAGTGGTATCACCATATTTTGGGAAGTTTTCTAAACCATTAACCATGCACTCAGGGGTGACCATTAAAATGACAGGGACATTTTTATAAGTCCTCAAAATAAATGTTAAAAATACACAGTTTGCAAGATGGGCGAAGCTAACTTAGCTAGAGGCATAATTTGAAAGTGCCTTTCAGAATCTGAGCAGAAATTCATGCCTAAAAGAAGCCCAAAGGATAAAAATTCTGCCCATCTTAAAGGGAAAATAGTTCTATATAAGAATATGATAAGTGAGTTTGATTTTACAGTTTATCCAGGTATTCATATGAAAGAAATAAGGGCAGAAAAAATTAGGTATGTATACATTAACTATTCCATATCTGATTTATGTATGATCATTAGTTTTTTAGAATCAAAATATGCATGATTTTTTCTTTCTTTTTGAAACCTGTTCCTGCATAAAAGAAACCCACAGAGAGATGTCACAAGCTGGAACTTCTGGGTCTCCCACCCAAGCCTTCTTCCTCTCTTCCCCCTTACCCCACCCACAGCTTGCCAGGAACATGGTTTCTCTAGTTGAGTGCTCTACTGACTGCATATAACCTCTACCCTAAGCTCCCTGTCATCCCTGAAAACTCATAAAGGTGCTTTTCCAAAAGGGAGAAAGTGACTGCCACATGTTCTGTGTGTTGGGCAAAATTACAATGAATAAATGAATACATATATGGGAGAAATATAAATTATGTGTTAATAATTTCATTAACAGGTAAAAATTCAACAGCTTAGCAGGATATGGTGGCTCATGCCTGTCATCCTAGTACTTGGGAGGCTGAGGCAGGAGGATTGCTGTGAGTTTGAGGCTAGCCTGGGCTACAAAATGAATTCAAGGCAAGCCTGAATGCCATAGTGAAACCCTGTCTTGAAAAGAAAAAACAAACAAAACCCAACCGCTTACAGGTTGTAACATTGAACAAAGAATTAAATGTGTGTTTCATTTTAGGTATTTTAGGCATAAGTAGAATATTGGGGGCCCAGACTAGGAAGAGACAGGGAGGTAAATATGGAGGTGAGCCACATCCTATGCAGCTCTTGAAATTCCCACAGGGAGGATGAAAAGAGGAAAATAAAAGTCAGAATGCGGAAAGCTGAGGGCAAGTGGAGCCCTCTGTCCTATGAGCTCTGCTCAGATGCTCCGTGTTCTCAGGGCTAGCCTTGCTCTAGCCCCACATTGTGATTGACCTCCAGCTCAGCCGCTCCAAACCACCATGCTACATGCCAAACAGTGTTCTAAGCCCTCTTCATTTATTCATTTAATTATAACCACTGCCCTGGGAATGATAACATGATAGGAGTACCAAACCCTATCATCTGCTAGGCTCCCCTGGGATCTTGTAGGATACCTAGCAGTGGTGCTGACCTTGGCCTGGGCCCATTCTATGACACCAGGGCCTACGCTCCTTGTGTATAGTTACAGTTATGCAGTGGGGTGGTTAGGGTTGAATGTCAACTTGATCAACTTTGGGATCCATCCAGAGGATCAGTGGAGGGTGTGTTTGGGGAGTAAAGGAGGCATGACTTTGTATACTATATTCAGCCCCTGGCCCATTTTCTTGCTGGCACTGTTGCCTTGATGTGCTTCCCACTTACCATGAACTAAGCAGTTTTGCTCCACCAGGCCTTTCCTCTATGACATTCCTGCCTTGGTGCCAGGTAACCATGGACTGAATCCCTTAAAACATGAGCCAAATTAATTTTCTCCTTTAAGTTGTAGGTGTTGGGTACAGACCTTGGGTAAGGTATGAGGAAAGCAGGTTTTACATGAACTGGACTTAAACTATATTTTAAATGATAAAGCAGATGGGCCATATGAGCTGTACTATCATTATCCCCATTATTAAAGGAGGGTGAATCTTCCTGCAGCAAAACACTATGGAAAGGTACTCAACAATGAAGTTTTCTGCCAGTGTCAGAATGGACAAGACAGTGACCACTTACAAACATTCAGTTAGTTCTCTGTGTGTGGTCTGAAAATCAGACCAAACAAAAAACGCATGTGGGGTGGGGAGGAGATGGTAGAATGGGCCACAATCAAAACAGCAAGTGTAGCTCAGTTTGTTTTTAACTCTGCCAAACTCCTTAGAGTAACAAAATCAAACACGCTGAAGCAGAAAGAACTATTTGCTTTCAAACACCAACCAGGTAAAAGGAGTTTCAGAACTGATTAGAAACACAGTGCGTGTTCTGCTGTGGTTATTCTTAATCACGTACAAAATTTCAAGCACTCTGTAAATTACTCCCAGGCAATTATACCTGCTAGATTTATCCTGTGATGGTGGCAATCCTATTGGGCCGTGTCTGTTCTAGAACAGCTGCTGAGATCCTAGCAGGGGAAAAAGCAAGTGACTCTTTAGTTCATAAGCCAATTAATTTTCCACAGATTATATTTGAATAACACATTGATACAAATAGCAAAATAAGCCGCTCTAGATCAACACCCTGAAAATGCAGCACCCTAAGCCGCCCTCAGGTAGGGGATGATGACAATGTATCTGGCACAGACCCCCCCCCCAAGTTCCAAATTTGCACCTCAGTTATTTCCTGGTGTGCATGGCAGAGGAGGCAGAAAAGAAGCACAGAGCCGAGCCGGGACCCTGCTGCTTTCTGGCTTCCCGGTCTCCTTGTTTGATTTTCTCTCCTGCATAGCCTGAAGACCACTTAGGCCACCAGAAAGGATCCCTGGGACTTGTGCTTCTCTTCCTGCTCTGTCCGTACTGGCAAGACACCCAAGGCTTCCTGTTCTGCTCCCTCAGCAACAATATGTAGGCTCTTCCTACTCCTAGGCAAATATCCTAAGCCCTTTAAGTCTTTCCTCCCCAAGCAAACAGAGGACCCTAAAGAGCAGAAAACATATCTTTGTGTCCTTTGTCATTGCTAGTACAGTGTTAAGTAAATAGCAGTTTTGTAGTTAATCTCAAACTGTGAGGAGTCTCATTGAACCAAATTTTGGCCAGTCTAGATGTGTACAGAGAACAACAACAAAAGGTCAGGAATAACAATTAGCCAGGTCAAATCAGCCTCTGCTAAGAAACCCTGCTATACTATAGCCCTGCTTTGATCACTGGCCCCCAATATGTAAGTATTGTATCTAGAGATAAATCCTTAAGCTTTGTGGCTAAGGATGTCACAAAAAGCTGACAATAAATACAAAGTTGAATCCTAAACTGAAAGTATTCGGACTTGCATCCAGGTAGCGCTAGCATAAAAATCTAAATTCCTATTCCACGGAGGAGGGTCTTAATTATTACATTATTTTGTTTTTTGAACTTCGAGGAGTAACCTGAGTTAGAGTTTTCAAGGGAATGGCGGGTAGTGGAGAAAACCTGAGGGCTAGTGGTGCTTATTTCCTCCTCCTTTTGGGAAAGACAGAGCTGTTTGGGTGGGGATGAAGGTGCAGGTTCTGGGTAGATCTTTGCCTCCCTGCGTTCTCCAAGGGACAGGCCTCTGCCCTAATGTTCGTGAAGGTCGCTCCTCTACCTCAGCTGCTCAACCAAAACTGTGGCTCTTCCTCTATGCAGGAGTTCTTCTCTGATGTTATACCCTTCCACGAGAGACCTGCACTATGTATTTTAGTCTAGGTGTTTAAGGGAACAAGTTAGGATGCTACCTGCGTCTTCCCCAAGGTAGTGTTGGTCACCCTTTGTACTGTGCGTGAATGATCTGGGTTTTCTCCTCCTCCTTGACTTTTCCTACCCTTACAGAGAGACTAAAAGAGCAAGTTATCATGGGATGCAGAGAAAGTGGTTAAATTCTTCCAGGACAATGAGTTGCATCAAGGCAAGAGGCATGCCTTTTAGCACTTCATTGGCCACTTCTGTTTGATTGTTTGCTCCTAATCTTTGGACCAAAAAACTCGGACACCATACTCCCACCCTTCACCCAGCCCACTCCCCACTCGGATTTGGGGTCTGCTCCTTCAGACCAGACGGACTGCTCCAGCGGTCTTCGAGCCTGCGACCAACCCCAGGCTCTCCATCGATGGGGTGGATGAAGTAACATCCGCAAAATCAGCATTTGCGCACATGCCAGAGGTTGATTACAGGCCTCGCAGCCAGGGCAGCCGACAGGATTTTGGAGCAATTTCTCTGATTACACAGTTTTCTGACAGCCCCAAGCACAAAAAGCCACCTCACAGTCTGGTCTCCCCATCACCACCACCTCACAAGTCCCAGACCCAGCCACTTTAGTGACCTCAGCCCTCCCTCAAGCACGGGGCCTGTCCTTGGGGGAGGGGCTGTCCACCTTTCTGAGGTCCCTGAGGCTGCCAGACGGTTCCTGGGCTGCCCATGCCTGAGGTCCATCCCCACTTTGCGGAACAAGCCAGGTCTAAGACGGAGCTGAGAACTCCGGACACCTCCCTGCGGGCTCTGGACCTGTCCCTGCGGGAGGGACGGAGGCTGCGAGTTGTCTGCCCACCGGCCTTAGGGGTGGCAGAACTAGCTGAGGCTGTGCTCCCTGTGACCCCATCGCACCGCGCCTGTGTCAGGGACCAATTGGTTTACAAATAGTTATGATAAACCTAAGATCTTAATTTCCTTTACGGGACGACCACGAGGCCCTGTAATCTCCTGACAGACTTAATGGAGGGTTATTAGCAGTACAAAGCCTGTCGGACCCCTTGCATTAGTTCAAGGGAATACTTCGGTGTCGCACCTAAATTGCTGCGCATGTAAACTAATTTTCCCGACAGAAGGGTAAACACAGACTCGTTTGAACTGCGACATGAAAACAGATGGGATATCGCAAACAGTTTCCCAAAATACAACAGACTTCTGGGGCAATTACACGTGGTTAGCTCTGAATGGCAGAGGAAATAGTTTTCTTCGCTGCTAAATGTCATAAAAGTCACCTAAAGGCACAGGCGGAGGCCGCTTTGTTTTTTTGCGAAACTTGCTAAAATTAATCTATGCTGGAGCCCCACGTACAACGCAAAACAAGCCCCTGGCCCCAGCCGGCTCCCCGCCGCCGCAGCCGGGTTCCGAAGGTGCTAGGACCCGGGCACCGGTGTGTACGAGCCTGAACCCGCCTGTCAAGTAAAGTGGAAGAGGAAGATCTTGCCCCCGGCCCTCGCCAGCCTTAGGAGCGGCCCAGCAAACCCGCCCCGCCCGTGTGCGCCCAGCCTGGCTCGGGCGCGCGTCCCGCGAGCGGCGCAAAGCAGGGCGGAGGCAACCGGCGGGCGCAGCGCCGCGCGTGCGGGGACAGCGCGGGGCCGCCTTCCTGCGGGGCCGCCGCGCCGGGCCCCGGCTCTGAGCTGGCGTCGGGTGCGGTGCGCACTGCGCTCCGGGCGAGCTTGTGCCTGCGGGAGGCCGGGCTGCGCGGAGGACGCGAGCCGGGCGCGGCCACCCTGCCGACCGAAGCCCACCTGGGACCCTGGCGGCCAGGGCGCGGGTCGAGGAGAAAGGATCCGGCCGCGCGGAGGCCGGGACCTCGGGCCGAAAGAAGCGGCTCGCCTCGCGCCTGGGAGCCGCGCGCAGGGTGCAGCCGTGTTTCGGTTGCCCTCTGACCTGACCCCGGGCCCACAAAGGCCTCCCGGGTGCGCCGCCGTGGCCCAGCCTTCCAGTCGCTGCCAAATTAATGAGCCCACGTCAGGTTGCGTTTGCAGCTCGGCCATGAAGCAGCCGAGTGGAAAATGAGCCCGAGGCCACTTGGGAGGCTCCCGCAGGAGGGCGGTGGCGGCAGCCAGCGACCTGGCCGCCCAAGTAGGACACGGAGGCCCAGTAGGCAAGGGGCGTCCCGGCTCCTGCGGTCTGCTTCCACTGTCACTCACCATCTTCCCTTGTCTCCTAAGGGAACGGGCCTGGCATAGGGAAACCTGCTGGTATGTGAGAAATGGGTCTGCCCTACTTCATTAAAACAACACAGCTCTGTGCTTAATATCCCACCAGCGACAGAACGTTAGGCGTGCTTGACAGCGATCCTTGTAGGCTTGGCGCCCCTACCCTGTCTTCACAGGGCCATGCCTTGCTCTGGGTTCCGCAGCGCTGGGGGCTCGGTTTTGTGTCCTTGGGAACCGGTTCCTTCTGGTGGCAGAAGACCCAGGGTATCCCCAGTGAATGTGTGCCCAAAGGGAGCAAGGAACAGTTCGTTCCTTCTGTGGGCAAGGGTGGGTCTAGAAGGTGTCACTGGGGAGAGATAATTTCTAACTGCTGCTGAATGCCAAGTTCTAGAGCCAACCGCAAGTTGAAAGAGGATTTGCTATGTGTTTTAAATAAAAGTCAACCTGCTGGCTTGAAGTCTAGAAAACTGACTCCCTGGACTGATGTCTCTGCTTTCCTATTGTTCTTTAAACATGGGGAATTCAGTGTAACAAGAATGACTAACCTTAAAGCCAATAAAGATTGAGGCATTGATTTTTTATTATTTCTTCCAGGTTTCTCAAATCTATTAAAAGAAAGTACTTTCATTTAAAAAAAAAAAAAAGCACTCAAAGATCAGAAGACCAACGCTCTGAAGTAGCCCCTCCCCCTGTAGCTGTTTGCTGTTGAGAACCCAGAGGCTCCTGGGGAAGAACTGGTGTGGCCCTTCTCTGGGTCGTGTGTCCCTCTGTGTCATCCTCACCTTTGCTCCAGGGACCCCTACCTTTCAGAGGTGGCAGGCTGCACTGCTGGCTGCTTTCTGACGTCACAAGCAAGAACAGCACTCAGTCACTTCTCATAACCCCCACCTTTCCGCATCAGTTTCCTGTGTCTAGATTCCACACATTCCAATCCTCTCAGCACTTGGAACCCTTGCAGACCTGGCTGCCGTCTCCAAAACCATACCTCCCTTTGAGAGATTCGTGCACCTAAGCAGCTCCAGCTGTTGCTACCTTGAAAGTTTCTACTGGGGTTCTCCAGAGGAACAGAACAGTATATGTATGTATATATATATAACCTTAAAGCTGAAATATACATCTATGTGTGTGTGTGTGTGTGTGTATATATATATATATATATATATATATATATATATCAGTAAGAGCTCAGTCCTTGGGAACTGGGAGCCTCAGAACAAGAGAGACATACCGGATGTAGCTCTAATCTGAGGCTGAAGGTCTGGAAGCCCCCTGTAGAACTGCTGGCACAAACCCCCATTCAAAGGCTAAGGAATCTGGAGTCAGAAGTACATAGGCAATGGCAACAGCAAAAATCTACCAGCCCAAGGAAGGTTTAGTATGTGTATGTGAACTTCCTGGCTCTGCCTTTTCATTCTGTCCATGCCCCCAGGCTGCTGGACAGTTCTGTCCATATTCAGGGCTGATCTCCCTGCTCATCTGCTGACCCACACACCAGGTGTCTTTGGACACACCCTCACAGACACACCCAGAATGTGCTCACCCTCTTCAATCAGGCAGTTCTCAATCCAGTGTAGTTGGCAACCAACCAAGATTAACTACCACAGATCCTGCCCATATAAACTGTGATGTATTATAATTACCTTTTTAGATAAACAATCTTCTCCTTAAAATTTAAGCTCTTTGAGTACAAGGACTGAGATTATCTGTTGTTTTATAGCAGATAAGGAAATGTTATCTATGTTCATTGGACAGCTAGTTTGAGTTTAACAAGACCCCTATCTGAAATGCAAATAAATTGAGTGGTGTTGGAGGAGCTACAAATCCTTCCCTTGTTACTAATTCCTGCTTCGTTTTATATTACATCAGTAGACTTGAGACAGAGAACACAGATTAACATCAATGTCAAGGACCATTTTAGCTACTCAGAGGCAGTGACACCAGGGTGCTACTGTCAGTGTGAAAACTTTGGCATTCTGTTCTGAAAGAAAGAAAGAAAGAAAGAAAGAAAGAAAGAAAGAAGATACAAAAGAAGGAAGGAGGGAGAAAGAGAGTGAGGACTAAGGAATGTAACTCAGTACTCTCTGAAATCAATTCCCAGTACCAAAAACATACATGAAAATAAAATAAGATAAAAATCCCAGAACTTATTGGGATAAATGCTCAGACTGGAAAGCCCAATTTGGCACCCAACATGAAGACTGAGAAAAGACATATCAAAACACAAATCTTAAAATTTCAGAAACTCTCCATACCAAGGTCCCACATCAAAATTAGGAATCAGATGGACTTGTCAAAAATAATACTGGAAGTGAAAGCAAGGAGAGCAAAACCTTTTAATTCCAAGAAAAAATTATTTCTACTCTATAATTCTACATCTAGGTTACTACCCATAAAGTGAACAGATAAAATATAGACATTTTCAGACATGCAAAATTCTCAGAATTTTATCTCCAAGGTACCCATCACAGACACTGTGAATTACCCAACAGACACCCCCATCCTTCTTTCCTATTAATTTTCTCACAAATCACACAGCCACGTGATTCTGGGAACTCAGACCTCTACCCAGCCACAAGGAAGAACTTCGGTTAATCTAGACAAAAAGCTGTTAGGGACCCTGGCCAATGGTTGGCCTGGAAATGGACCTGTAACTCAGTTAAGAATTAAATCTGAGGAAAAGTCTACTAGAAATATGAAATGGTACCCCCACACTCATACTTTTACAGGGAACTTAATGAAGGGGCTTAACTCTTGCAGCCTTTGCTTGCAGTGGTGTGAGAATGTGACACTCTGAGTTATCATACTTACCTTAGGACCACAATGGGAGAACACCAAGGATGAAAGAGAAAGGAGAAAAGAATCTGGGTTCTTGGTAATGTCCCTGAACCATTGCATTAATCAAACCTGAAATTGGCCTGCATTCAGGCTTTTTGTTATGTGAGTACCAGGAGGCAAACTCTGCATTGGGGTTTATCTTTCTAGCTGAACTGAATGATGAAAGCAACAATAATTCATAAAAATATCACCACTGATTGAGTACTCAGGTACTGTTTTATAATCTTTTGATGAATGGTAAATACTCCTATGAAGTCAGTACACTATTTCCAGTTTCCAGGTGAAGATATACAGGTTCACACATGTAGGTGATGAGCCAGTTTTGTACCTATCCCTCTCTGATTGCAAAGATACATATTTAATGCCAATTCTACATTCAGGATTATCGGGGGATCTCAGATAACAGAGAGGCACCTATGTGCACTGGGCATGGGAAAATGTTTGTAAACAAAATATACTGAATTCAAATATATGCTTAATAAGCACTTTTAATTCACTTAGCTATTTGTCAGTATGGTTCAGCTTGATGGTAACCAGCTCTCAGGACTGTCTCCCAGTGATTCTTTCTTCCTGGTAGTCACACTTTCATGGTTGTCTGCTTTCATAGGGTGTTGATCTGTGCAACCCGGAAGACATCATATGAATGACAATGTGTAACTGCCAAGCCTCGGTGGTAGAAGGAATCGTGACTTCCGTTTGGTGTCTTTAGATCACTCACTTTGGAGAAGCCAGTTGCTATATCACATGTACTAAAGAAGAAACTGGAACTGCTTGTCAACTTCCACGGTGGTGAGCATGGCGGAAGCATCCCTGCAGCCCAGCAAGGCCTCCAGAGGACACAACCCCTTCCAATACTTGCTCCCTTGCCACGTGGTTCTAGCACTTCTGAATTCTCTATTCATAGAAACTGTGCAATAAAAGATGTTTATTGTTCTAAGCTGCTCAGTTGAGGGTGAATTTGTACATGGCTGCCTATAACCTAACAGGCTGGTAATTCAATAAGCCTCCCCTTAAATTTAAAGGAAAAAAAAAAAACACCTTCCATTGGTCAATCATTTTGTGTGCTTCAAAGGAGATATGTGGACCTCACCACAACCTCATAAAAGAAATAGGGGAAGTGCCAATTCTGAGAACTGACTGTTCAATAAACTTGCTCAAGGTCTTCCAGGGGCAAAAAGAATAGAAAAATATTTAGTCTGTGCCACAGAGCCTTGCCGGTGTCTCTGTTTAGAAGTTGGTTTACACTGAAAGACCTGGAGAGTCAATAGAAAATAAAACAGAATGAAAAAAAAAAGCTTCAACTAAAGCCCCAACTTAGAAATACTCTGCCAGAGGTAGTCGGCATCTGTAACACTCCCGCGGCTCTCAGCGTTCCTGCTTCTCCTGGTTCTCATAACACACAAGAGTTACAGTCTTGGAGCTGGCCCCAAACTGGATAGTCATCGGCTTTCAGAACATTCATATATTTTGAACAGTGAAACTGTTAATGGCTGTGGTGTTTATAGCTTGGGTTTAAATGGGAAACGAATAAAGATAAAATCTCTGTTCGATAAGGTGCTCAAGCCTCATCAATGGAAACTTCCTGTAGCACAATGAGCCTCTGACTCCTTTACTGAGCTCCCCTCCCCGTTCATTCCCAGAAAACACAATTAAGAGGGAATTCAAGCTAAGGGAGCAGATGTGCCTCTCCCAGAACTAGTACAAGGCGGCAATAACAAGTACAAGCTCCTTTCAGACAATAACAAGTGAGTGAGTGAATGAGTGAGTAGCTGAGCCTGCTTTTTGTTAAACATGAGCCCTGTAGAGCTTGTTTTGGTTTCCTGTTTACTTTGAAAGAGCAAGCAGAATCTCTGGGGCCAAAACTGCTCTGACAAAAACCTCAGTTGATGACCTTGGCTGGAGTTGGGGCAAGTCTTGCAAACGAAGCCTTGTCTTTAGTCCAGCGGCAGTAAAGTTGTAATACACGTGGCCTCGCAGGAGCAGTCATCTGCAATGGGGAACTTGGCAGGAAGGCAGCCTGAGCGTGTTTCTTAGAAGTAATGTGCATTCAAATCTAAAATGGGCTCTGAAGCACATACACATCTGCAGTCAGTGTTGCTACAGGTGTAGGATGTTGTGGTTTCTAACATCTTACACATGTTCTCTGAACAATACCTCAAGTGTCTTTGTTTCTGGCTTGTGTGGTTTCCTGCATTTCCGGTAGTGGATCTTATGCAGAAAGGCAGCTGCCTGCAAAGTATTACTAAAAAATACATATAAAGACACACCTGCAGAAGATGGGGTTGGCTCTGAGTGAGCTGAGCCTGAGCCTGGAGCAGGATAGTCTGGGACCCTTGTCCAAGAAGCTGAAATAAACAGTGTTATCCATGTCCAGGCCTGAGCAGCCTCCAGGAAACTCCAGGAATCCCTCCCGTCCTCCAGCTCTTAGGCTTTGCAGTTGCCTAAGTAACAGAAATAGGGATTAAAAGTAGCAAGTAGGTCCAACAGTTAAGAGAAAAGAAGCACTCATGAGGTGAGACATGCCGGGGGACA
The DNA here is from genome assembly GCA_004027595.1 of Dinomys branickii. Taxonomy (NCBI): domain Eukaryota; kingdom Metazoa; phylum Chordata; class Mammalia; order Rodentia; family Dinomyidae; genus Dinomys; species Dinomys branickii. The sequence continues at coordinate 25,276 of PVLD010013834.1, read as the reverse complement.
AAGAAGGAATATTGAGAGTTTTTTGGGTGTGATTCAACCAAATAATGCATCAAGCAAGTTTTCGCACTGAAGCCCTGGGAGCCAGAGATAGTCCTAGGACACAGCAAATTGATAAATGCCCAGGGATGGAGCTTAGTATTAAACAACCAAGTGTAACCTTAAAGCGCAAATATGTAGACAATCCTAGGACTCACCAATTCACTAAGACGTTCACCCCTGCCTGCCTAGCTAAGGGTCTTCCTTTAGCTCCTCCCGCAAACTCCCTTGAGACTCTAGAACTCGCATTTGGAGGATTGGTTCTCCTTTCAAGTTTGACTGATATTCATTCAGGTCTTATTTGCCCCACGTAAAAACATTGAAGGGTGTGTGTGTGTGTGTAGATGTGTTCATGTACGTACACACACACACAGAATTGGAATCCCTTTCACTTAAGTTCCTTTATGAAGTGCCAAGCTTCTTGGGAGCTCCTAGCTTTAAAAGCTATAAAATCTAGAAATGAGAGGGAAATGAAACTACTTCCTTATGGATATGTGTTTGTGCCATTCCTTGGCTTCTGAGAAGGGAAAACTGGCAGAATTCTAGTGTCTAACCCTGCAGATTGGGCAGTTTCTCATGGACTAATGGAATGTGTGTTTCTCCCGTGTATTCCAGTGTTGCAAGGGAGGTCAGGGAAAGAAGAGATCATACAGGGTGGTTGAAGAAGGAATCTTGAGGATAAGCTGTGGGGTAGCGGTAGGAGTGGATGTCTCAGAGTTTCAGGACCTCTTCTTCTGGCTCCAAAGTGAAAATTCAAGATCGCAATAAACACATGATGTTTAGTCATGTGGATCTACATGGGTCTATTTTCCCTTGCTCTAGCGAATACGTGGGGCTAGATACTTTAGAAAAGAGTTCATATAGCTCATAGTTACAGAGGCTGAAAATCCAAACATGGCACCTGCTCTAGTGAGGTCCCTTGGCTGCATCATGTCAATGTGGACAGTTTCATGGCAGGAGATAACATGAGATGAAGAGAACACAGTGAGACAGGAAACCAGAGACTAATTCTGAGATCAAGCTCCCTCTCGTATGATAACTCTTTCTCTCTCAAGAACTAACCAGGGTCCCACTAGATCTATATCAGTTCCTTCTGAGGACAGTGACCTTAATGAGCTAACTACCTCCTACTAGGGCCCACCTCTTAAAAGCTCTGTTCCACCTGCCCGCCCCACCACACTGAGGGCCCAGCTCCCAACATGTGAACCCTTCAGAGAGGCACAAACACACCATACCCAATTCAGAAAAGGGTGTAAATACTAAAATAATCATCTGGAAAAGCCCAGTAGGTTTGCTCATTGGAACAGGCAGGGGGTGGAGACTTGTTTTTCACATAATGCTTTGTTTCCTTATAGTCATGCACATATCACTTTGATATGGATAAAAACTGCAGAAAACATGTATCAGCCCAGGGCCTCTCTTGGTGTGTTCTTGAATACTACTCAGTATTGTCTGCAGCTCAAGAGATGCTGTTTCTAAAGGCTTGGTGGTCTCATACATCCATGTGCTTTACTTCAAGTGTGACACTCGTGATTTTCACAACTCTTTCATCCGTCATGACACCCCTTAGAACTCTGCAAGGCAAGGCTAATTCATTAGAGGTATGCCAGAGGTGGTAACACTCAGTCTCTTTTCAGAGCAGTGAGGAGGTAGCTGAAACCCTTCAGCAGGAAAAGGAGGCAGTGACGAGGGCTGCTTGGTCACAGTTACACGATCGGAAAGCTTAGGAGCTTTATTATTCTCCGTGCTAAGAAAACTCACACTGAGTAATCTCACCCTCAGAACCACACTAAAACCTTGGGCTACTTAACAACTTCCTCAAGCGTTGTTAGCTATCTGTAGTGCTCCAAAATAGCTCATTCAAAACTACAGACCCTATGAAGTTTTGCAGTTTGAATTATACACAGAGTATAATTCAGGCATCAAGCAGTCTAGATTATGGTACAGTCCAGTCTTCAAGCACAGGCACTCCATACTCCTGCTTCGCCTGGGAGAAGCAGCCACTGGAAACCTTCTCTAAGGAGCAGGCTGTCCCTTAGGTGATAGAAGCAGCATAACCCAGTTAGGAACCCAATTCAGGAAAGTCGAAGGGTACATGAAGGGAGCTTTATTTGTTTGTCTGTTTGTTTTTTAAAGAAAAATATTTATACAGAAGACACCAAAATGTTTCTATTTCTTAAAGAGATTTTGAAAGCAAACCTTACAGGTAAATTATCCCTTTTCTCAAACAAATCTGAGAATGTTATGTTCTCCACATTATTGTTCTGACACCAGTTTTGTGCAAGCTATGGTGCTGATGGCTGTAGGGGATATAAAAATGAATAAAAACGGGACTCACATTAAAATTTTATCAGCCCTGAACCTCCTAGTACTACTTGTGTCAAAGTGGATTATTTTTCTCTCAGTGAATATTTTGGTAGTTACTCTTTAGTTGTGTTAGCCAGACTAACTAATTGTGTTAGTTAGACTAACTTCTGTGTTAGTCAGCTTTGGGTCACTGTGACAACACACTTGAGTAAACAGCTTTCTTTTTTTTTTTTTTGTGGTACTGGGGATCGAACTCAGGACCCTGGGCTTGCTAGGCAAGCGCTTATTCCACTGAGCTATATCCCCAGCCCAACAGCTTTCAAGGAGGAAAGATTTATTTTAGCAAATGGTTTTGGAGATTTCAGTCCACGGTCAGCTAGCTCCATTGCTTCTGAGGCAGAACATCATGATGAGAGAACACGGTAGAGCCAACTTTGTTACCTCTTGGTGGCAGGGAAGGAGGGGCGGGGAGTTTAATACCTCTATCAAGGCCACACCCCCAGTGACCTCACTTCTTTCCATTAGAACCCACCCCCTGGTGCTTGCACCACCTCCCAATAACGCTGCAGTCTAGCATCCAAACCTTTATTGCACGACATTTGGAAGACATTTGAAAGCTAAGCCATAACTACTTTGCCTGCTCAGCTCCATTACTGCCATCTCTTTGGGCTCCAATTTCAGTCTGAGACCGAGACTAGGTTTGATTGATTATTGTTGATCAAATATCATTAGGGTTGAATAGCTTTTGTTGGTTTTAGGTATAATACAATGACAGTATCAATAAAGAACAATATCTTCTGTGTGCACTAAAGTAATTATGCTTCAGAATGGCTCATATGACAGGCTAAAAGTGTTCAATCTGATTTTATAGAGTTTTATGGGTTCATTTCTGTAAGCCAGTCTCTAATTTCTCCCTTTGTCCTTCTCATATCACTGTTACTTTAAATTGAACTATTCCCTTGCTCTGTAAAAATGAATTTTCACATATTTATTTTCAATCAAGTGGTGACCTAAAGAGAATCCATATAAAATATAAACCAGAGATGTATAAATAAACTTCAATTGCGATTGTGCAGCTCAGAGTCCAAACTCACCCATGGTGAGGACATGACACTGTCCTGTGCTATCTCAGTCTAATTTGCAAAGGCAGAACCTATGACCCTGTGGGTCCAGATTCTTTTGCATGTTTATCTTCCTGAGACCACTTGAACTTTGTACCCTGATGGGCAGGCAGTGCAGAGCAAAAGCACCTGGGCCCATCTGTCTACAGATGCCAAGTGAAATCAAAAGTGAAATGTCTGGCTGCTGTATGTGCAGCAAAACCATATTGGTGCAGGGGAAACAAGGGTTTTTTCCCTGTGCATCTGTGTAAGGCTCTTTACCTCCACTGAGCATTCTCGCTGGCTCTGAGAGTGCAGACTATGTTCAATCTGGTGTCCACATCATAAATGAGCAGCGAGGGGCTCAGACCCAGCCTCAGCTTGCAGGCCACAGTCAACTTTACTATTTTAAATGACAAGAGACCAAGAGAAGCCTTTGCTCTCTCCTATCTGGGATTCAAACAGGGTTTTTGTTTCTTTCAGATGAGTAATAGTCTGGATTTGTCTGGCAAAACTTGTCAAGTTATTTACATTTTTAATCACAAAATTAAGATTTGTACCACAAGTTATTGGAGCCAGAAAAATCTCAGAACATAGCATCATATTGATAAATTCAACCTTAATTTTTTCTTTCTTTCTTTTCTTTTTCTTTTTTTTTTTTTTGGTACTGGGAATCGAACTCCTGGCCTTGGGCTTGCCAGGCAGGCACTGTACCACTCAGCTACATTCTCAGCCCTTTAGCCTTAATTTCTGATTTAAAATTTTAAAGCGTTTCTCCTCATTTCCCCTTGTTCATTTGTCGGAGAGACCCTCTGACATTTTGAAGTGCCAGGGCTATTTCTGAGAGGCTGAAAGTGTGGCTGCAGCAGTTCTCCCAAGGTGGCTGTGAAAGTGAGCAGAGTCACAGGCTCCCCAAAGCTGCGGCCGCGGGGCTCGCTTGGCTTAGCAGGGAAGGCCTGTGTGAATGTTCTGCTGACATACAGTGTAATCGGATGTTAAAGTTTAACAGCTACCAGAACAAAAAAACAAAACAAAACTTTTATTGAGTGTTAACAGCAGTACTGCTGGGCTGAACTCTCAGAAAGGAATTTTTAAAAAACGCACAGGAGGAAGCTCACAGGAAGTTCTTCAACCACATCCAGTATTTGACATCATTGACTTGATTAAGAACCAGGTGGAGGCACCAAAAATAGGGCACCTAACAGTGTCTACGCCCTCACAGGATACACAGTGTGGTTCATTTTGTTTAGGAAAAGCCCCTGAATACTGGCAGCTAATATTACTAACCTACATTGTTTAATGGTGGACATTTCTGTAGAGGTGTTATTTCTCTTTGTGGCACCAACCTGGGGCCTCTTGGACAAGCTGAAGGGTAGAAGTCCAGAGAGCTACCTACACCACTTCAGATGCAGGCAAACTCACCCAAATTGGAGGGAGAGCTCTCCCCACGTGGTCCCCAGACTGCTTTTCCATCAGGATCTGCTTTGCTAGCACTGCATCATTTTCATGGGCTCATTCATTCAACAAGCATCTACTATGTTCCCAGCATCCTACTAGAACTCTGCGTGTAGCAGGATAAAACAGACTCAAATGCCTGTCTCTAAAGCACTAAACTCAATGGCATGAGCACAGACTCACAGGTGGGGCCTGTCATATTCAGAAGTCACAAAGTCAAATGGCTATAGGGGCCAGACTGGAAGTAAAACTGCGTAAAGGTGAGAAAAGGGGTGGTGACTACAGCAAACCAGAGAGTGTGTGTCCCAAGAGGCATCCAAAAAACAAGCAAAACACTTTTGGGATCCAGAGGCTTCCTGTGGCTGCAGTTAAATCCTCCAGTGTCCTCAAACCGGAAGTCAAGGCCCAGAAAGAATACATGCCTTGCTAAAGGCCATTTAACCAATCAGTGACACAACTAAAGTGAGAACTCAGCTATCCTAGCCTGGGGGCTTTTTAAAAATAATTTATCACTCCCTTTGGTCAGCTCCTTCAGGCACCTCAGAAAGTTACTAGTGTTTGTCATGATCTTGTTGAACAACTCATTCTCTCAACAGTTATTTATAGAGCTCTATCACGTACCAAGCTCCAAGGAAAGCTTAAGATTGTTGAACAAGTCCAAGGTCAGAAATGTGCCTTAGCCTCCCAGAACTTAAGAACAGGTTACTTCAGTAATCTAGATATAGAATTGGTAGGAAGCAATAAATTCCTTTTTCCCCTTTGTGCACTTCCAGAGTGGTAGTTATGGCTCTCCAGGCCCAGATGTACAACCCAGACAAGAAATAAATATAATGTCACATAATTGATGTCATGTGTCCTTTAAAATTAACTTAGCCCAACAATTAGTATAAAAAGATTACTGTGGAATAGTAAGCAGGTACATAGAAAGTGCTCAGTATGTACTTGTTGGCCGAGTGACTGTAAGTATTTGTGAATTATGCAATCTCAGCTACTAGGCAGATGCAACTGACTAATTTCACAAAGTCTCAGCAGTGTCACAGTCAAGGGCCAAGACTATTCATTCACTGCACAAGTACTGATGAACTGCTTGCCTATCATGTAGAGGACTGCTAGTGTGTACACAGAAGTGCTACGGCATTCCAGGATCCGTGTTTATAAACCAAAAGCAAGTTGAAAACAATTTTTTTCTAAGTATTTCCCAGAAGTGTATTAAAATAGTTTAGGAAGTAGCCATAATTAGGTCTCTGAGGTCAGAAATTGAGCTTGTGCCACCTGCATCCTCTGAAGGACAAATGGGCCACGGTATGATCCATACTGACTTACACATTGTAACTAATGGTTTGGCAGGATGGTCAGGGGCTCTGGAGGAGCTGGAGAGAGGACTGTAGATACCCATCTCTGAATGGACACAGAATGTGAACATATTTGTGTTCCAAGTGAGTTTTCATAGGCAAGTGCTCTCAGGTGGATAGGATGACCTACTCTGTAGACATCAGTCATCTTCCTTCTATACCCACTCTTATGATTACTCGATGAGCTCATGAGCAAACCGGCTGTGGTGGAAGGGATGAAGGTTATGCATAGCTTCAGCATCACGGACTTCCATTCATCCAGGCTGATCAAGCTATAACCAAGCCTAAGTAGTGCCTAATCTGCCAATAGTCCTTGAACCCCTAATATAACACAATTCCCAGAGAGACTGGCCAGCTACTTGTTGACAAGTTGCTTATGGTGGATGATTTCCATAATGGAAGGGACAGTATTTTGTTCTTTTAGAATGGACTCTTACTCTTTTTGCCTTCCTTTTTTTTTGCGGTACTGGGGATCGAACTCAGGACCCTGTGCTTGCTAGGCAAGCGCTTATTCCACTGAGCTATATCCCCAGCCCTTCTTTTTGCCTTCCTTGCCTGTGACATTGGTACCTAAGCTACTCCTGTAGCCTTATTCACTGTCACAGTATCCCACACAACATTGTTTCTGACCACATAATTCACTTCATACCAACACAGGTTGCAAACAACGGGTCCACCCTGATGGAATCCACTGGTACCACCATGTTCTCCCATCATTGTAAAGCATCTGACTCAGTAAAATAGTGGAACATTTTAAAATCTCAATTACGGTGCCACCTAGGTGACAATACCTTGGAAATCTGTGACAATGTCTTGCAGCATTCAGCATATGCTCTAGAGTCTAAATCAATGTCCAATATATGAAGACTTTTCTCCCGTTGTCAAGATCCATGGGCCAAGGAACCAAGGGGTGGGAATGGCATTGGCTCTTCTTGCTATTACCTTTAGTGATTCACTAGCATCATTTTTTAAAATGTAACTTTGGGTTCTGCTGTGTTAGGAGTTTTAATTTCAAAAAACAACCAAAACTGGAAAATGTCCACATAGAAACACAATGAATATTCCATTGAACTAGAAGCTGAGACAGCTCTGAACACTTTGTGGTCCTGCTGCCAGTGAATCAAGAAGCAAAGAAGAGGCCTACTGTCCTGAGTGGGAAGATTAAACTGGATAATCATGGGAAAATTGGGTTTAATACATAATGGACCTGAGCAATAATGCATTTGGGATGCAGCAGCTCTTCTGGGGGCACCTGTAACTTTTCCTATGTCCTAGAATTAAAGCCAATGGAAAATTACAGGAATCCAATTCAAACAGGACTGCAGGTCTGAGTCATCCCACCAGGTGAGGGACCATGACTAGTGAAAGTGTTTTGAGCAGAAAGAATATAGAATGAGTAGAAGAAATTAATCATAAACACCAGCAATGCTCTTGTGACCATTACATAATTGAAGATTGTAATAGTATGTCTTTTCCTTCTAAATATTTATATGTTGGGTAGCACTCTTTATAGAATCAGAGAAAACCATCATAAAATTCATATGGAACCAGAAAAGACCCAGAATAGAAAAAGCAATAAGAGCAAAGCAGGAAGCATCACACCCCCAGACTTCAAGTTATACTGCAGAGCTACAATGATAAAAACAGCATGGCACACAAACAGATATGTGGATCAATAGAACAGAATAGAGGATGCAGAAACAACCCCAGACACATTCTGCTACCTGAACTTTTATGAAGGGAACAAAAATATACACCAGAGGAAAGATAGCTTGTGCTGGGGAAATTGGCTCTCCACATGCCAAAGATGGAATCTATAACCATGTATCTCACCATGCATTAAACTAAAATCAAAATGGATCAAAGATCTAGGTGTTGAAACAGAAACACTTAAATAGCTAAAACTCTTGAAGAGTTAGGTGTAGTCAAGGAGTTTCTGAACAGAATCCCAATTGTACAAGAAATAACACCAGGAATCAACAAATGGGATCATATCAAATTTAAAAGCTCCTGTACAGCAAAGGAAACAACCAACAGAGTGAAGAGACAACCTACAGAATGGGAAAATTTGTTGCCACTTATTCCTCAGACAGAGTACTTATATCTAAAACATATAAAGAACTAAAAAAATTAAACCTACTAAAATAAAAGACCCAATAAAAAATCAGGCAAACAAAATGAATAGATACTTCTCCAGAAGTATAAAAGGCCAATAAACACATGAAAGATGATCAACATCTCTGGCCATTAAAGAAATGCAAATGAAAATAACATTGGGATTCCATCTTAGTCCAGAAAGGATGGCTATCATAAGAAATAAAATAATAACAAATGCTGGTGAGGCTGTTGGGAAAAAAGAACCTTCTCCATTGTTGGTGGGCATGTAAACTAGAAGAGTACAACCATATGCTTTCTATCTTACCTTAATCTTAATCAGTGTGGAAGTTCTTCAAAAAACTAAAAATAGAAATTCCATTTCACCCAGCTATTACCCTTCTAAGTATCTTCGTGAAAAGAGCTATAGACATCATATTACAATGATACATGCATCTTCATGTTTCTAGCAGCACAATTCATAATAGCTAAATCTTGGAAGAAGCTTATATGTTCATCAAAAATGAATGGATAAAGAAAATTGGTATTTACACACAATGTAGTACTCTTCAGCCATAAAAAAGGACAAAGTTGAATCATTTGTAGGAAAATTGTGCATCTTGAAACTATAATGTTAAGTGAAATAAATCAGACACAAGCTTAAATATCACATGGGTTCTCTTATATGAGAACCCTAAAATACAAATAAGGAGGAAAATAAAAGTAGATAACAAGAAACAGGAAGACAGATCTTTTGGAAAAGGGAAAGGTACCAAGAGATGAGGGGAGAGGTGAGAGTAAGAGGATCAGAAAGAATTAAGATCAGAAGGAATGTAATCTTTTTGTACTGCAAACATGAACTAATACACACTGTAAAATTTTTATATGTTGGTTTATATATTAGCCAAGTATCTTTTTCTTACCCTCATTCACCTGTTTCACCTATCCTAACATATATTAAATAATAGTGAACTTTATATACTAATATTTAAGTTACAAGATATTGGAAGAGGATTCTGAATCAGCTACAAGAATAATTAATATTATCACAAACCAAAAAAGGGGCATGGTATCCTCTTCTGGGAGAGGGGCTAGTGTATGTGTGGTTATGTATGTGATGATTGCATCATGTCAGTTAGGAGCATGAGTTTATTATAGTCTTCATTTGGAGGTATAATATAGAACTGTATGATGTGAGTTGACCAGGGACTATGACAGATTTATAATGTGTCAGCTTAGCTAGAATGAGTTTCATTGCCTACAGTTTCATTCCTCGTGTGGGTCTTGTTCTAATGGATCACAAGAGAGGGTCCTGCGTGAGATCTGGGGGCAGAAGAGCAACTGTAGCCCTTGCTCCTCCTCTTCCAAGTCAGCTCACTGTCCTGTCCAGCATCCAGGTTGAGCTCCCCCACCTCCGCCTGGGCCCTCCTCCCACTTTATGGACTCCTGGCTGGGTGGGTGGCCCAGATCTGTGACAAAGGACATAACTTCTACAGATATTCATATCATCAAGGTCAGAAGCAGCAACAATTGCCAGCTGTCCTGTGGTTTCCACCTTACCCTGGCTGTATTCTACTTTGGGCCTTTCTACCTACAGACTTCAACTGCTGCTTCAGTTGCACAGATAATAGTCCTACAAAGACGCCTTAGCCAGCTGCTAGCATGGCTTAAGTCATGTATCTGTGACAAAACTCTTACACATACACCCTTGTGCTTTTGCTTTTCTAACTGAATCCTGACTGACATAGTGGTTTAAAAAAATGGGTGTTTATTTTGCTCACATGTACCAGTTTGAAGGTGAGCAACCCAAGGTCAGAAGAGCTCTGCTCTACATGGACATTCAGAGACCCGAGTTCCCTTCATTGTTCTGTGCCATTATCTCCTGGCATTGTCACTGCTCCCCTAGTCAAAGCTGAGTCTCCACATCTAAATTCCAGCCAACAGGGAGGGCCAAGAGGATGCAGACAGGGCATAGCCAACATTGAAAGCCTAGCCCCGGAAGTGATGTCATTTCTGCTCACATTGTGTCACGAGAACTTCATCACATAGCCTGGCCCAATCCCAAGAAAGACTGGGAAATCAGTTCCATGGAGCAACTATGCACCCAGGATTAAAGAGAAAAGAATTTGGTGGCAACTAGCTGCCTATGAATATACACACACTTGTTTCAGTAGTGTGAATATTATGATACGTAATGGGTAATAGTAAAATTAATATAACAATGCTTAAAATTAAATATAAGTTATATAATTCTGTAGCTACAATTATATGTAACAGTATTATAAACTGTGTAATTAAAAGTTAATATCCCCAATATTAACACTAGGCTATATATGTGACGTATACAACTCCATGTGCATTATATATATATATATATATATATATATACACACATATATATAATTATTATGTTACATAATTTTATATGTTGTAATTGTGACTCCTAGTACAAAAGAACTGTGAGAATTGAGCAGAGTTACTCTATAAACCAAAGCCAGGGATAGTCCAGTGCTATGAGAAATTGAACTGAACAGTTCCAGGTTTAAAATTCTCTGTGCCAGTAAATAAATAAATAGACTACTACTGTAATAAGAAACCCCAAGAACTTTCCCAAGTAAAAAATCCTAATTGATTACAAGCTGTTGCCTCCAGGATTGAGTTACATGCTGCCTTACCAACTGAATGCCTCAGTACTTCAAATGAATTTGTTTGAGATTCACATAGATTAAATAGCTTAGAACACATTCACCCTTGCCTGAATCGAAGAGAGATTTGGTTCAAATGTTCCTTCTCAGCATGTCAGGAAATGTGTGCTCCAATTAAGTAATCTTATTTTAGAGTTAACTTTGTGCCAAGAAAATAAACAATATATCTTTCATGAACACATCCACTCTGTTGTATAAAAACTTTTTATTTTCTGGGAGGCTGCTCTTGGAATCTGTACATATAATAAGATCAGAGCTGGAAAAATCCTGTTTTCTTTAGCATTTAATTGCTTTGGAAACTCTAAGGAAGCCATGTGATACAGCGTAATGACAGAGCTCTGTGAACAAGTGAATATCAAAGATCTACAGATAATCCCCCCAAGTGTGCAGTTCTACAGCAAGACTGCACTGAGTACCAGAAGATGTTTCCACTCAGTCTTCAGCTGTGTACAGTGAGTTACAAGAGGCTCTGTTGCAGATCACAGGCTGCATGCTGCATTCCAGTATGTGATTACGCACTATGGAGAGGACTTTGGATTAGGCACTATGGACAAGGACTTCCAAGATCAAGTTGCAATCCTGGGAAGTGAGGGATGCGCTGTCTGAAGGATTGCATGGATGAAGGTAGAAGGCTGGATTCCTCCTGGGATGTCTCTGCCCCTACACCCAGTGGATGGCTCTGGACACAGACCTAGAGCAGGAGTTACCATCTCACTGTCCCAGCATCCTGTCATGCTCTACAATGCCGGAGACTCCTTACCCCAGACCTCAGTGCTGCCTCTCTCCTCCATGCTGCTGCGTATGCTGTTCCAACCCCAAACTCCCTGTTGTTGCTCGACCAGCTCCAGTGGCCCTGCTTCCAAGAAGCCCCAGCAGATAATTGTTGCCTCTCCATTTTCCCCTACTCTTGCCCCTATTGTGAACTTTGTAAAAGCGAGAAACATTAACAGTTTCTCTTACATTCCCCCTGTGTTATAGCTTCTATCCAGATGCCCCCTTCCTACAAGCCTCATGTGCTTATAAGTGAGGCCTTTGGGAGCGACTAGACTAGTCTCTTGATTGGTTTAGCATGGTTCTGTGTGGGATTGATGGACTTACTGAAGAGGGAAGACCCACTCTGGATGTGGGTGGCACCAACCAATAGTCTTGCAACCTGAATGGAATAAAGAGGGAAAGAAAGAAGTTGCATTGCTTCCTCTTTGCCCTGACATGCCTGTTTCTCCTCTGCTACGCTCCTCTGCCAGGCCACCCTGCCTTGGAGCCAGCTGACTGTGGACTCAAACCTCTAAAACTGTGAACCGAAATAAACTTTTCCTCCTTTAACTTGTGGTGGTTGTGTATTTTATTGCAGTGATAAGAAATAACTAAGATACCCTAGTACATCCAGATTCGTGGTAGGTACATAACATGTGTTTGTGAAGTGAATGAACATTAACCCCTCCAAAAAAAGGGTATGGGAGTCTATTGATTAAGCAATTCAAGATCCCCTTTCTAACATAGTAAGAAGCCTGTCCATAGTTCACTGGGGGAAGATGGAAGAGAAACTTCTCTCATGTCCTTTCATGTTTTGCTCTCAGTCTGGATCTGTGTCAACCAAGACTGATAATTTCCAGTTATCAAAAGAGTGTGTTCTATCCAGGAGTAGTGTCATCTGACCATTATGGGAGGCTGAGGCAGGAGGACTTTAAGTTCAAGCCTACCCTAAGCAACTTAGCAATTTAGCAAGATCTTGTCTCAATGAAAATAAATAAATAGATAGACAATGGGCTGGGGATGCAACTAAATGTGAAGGGCCTGGGTTCAATCCCCACTACAGAGAGCAAGCAAGAGTGCCTGGATTTTCCTTGGTCATGCATAGAATGCACTAGTGAACATCTGCTAGTGGGGTTCACACAGCAGTCCCTCCACCCTTAGAACTGCTGTGGTACATTCCCTTTGGGGACATGTGCCGGGGCAAACACCAGGGTACATAGCACCAGAGAAAAAAATCTCACAGACCTTCAGGGAAGACTTTTAATGCCCTTAGTGAAAGAGTTGGGTTCACTCTGCCCAGCTTTAGAGTTTAGCTGGAAAACTAGAACAGACTTTGCAGGGGATTCCAGCCATTACAGACTCAGTCTTTGCCCTCACTCCCAGCAACCGCTCCGTGGGCCTCCCGGACAGGCAGTGGAGGGAGAACCAGGAAGACCTTATCTAAGTCCTGGTTCTGCTGCTGTTTGTGTGACTTTGTCATCCTCTTTGTGTCCTTGGGCCTCAGTGTTCTCACTTGTAAATGGGACTACAATGCCCTCCCAATCACTTTGCATGAGGTCCTATGCTCTGAAAAAGTGAATTTCCACAGACTCTTTCTTAGATTTAAAAGTACTGTTACCAGCATACAGCATGGCTCTTACCACTCCCTTGCAAGCTTTCTACCCAGCAGGCCACCAGGACTTTTCCTGGTCTGCAGCCACACTGTGCACAGCCACACCCTGCTCACACATATCTATCACCTGCAAGGCAAGCTGCCTGTGAAAACTCTACTTGCTTAACATCAGTTAGAGTCCCTGGGTATCAGGTATCTCCCATGTGGTACAAAGAGAGAAATTCTCTGTGACTTCCTTCCCCAAGTCCATAACCCGTTTAACCACAAGAAAGCACAGCACAATGTGAGCCTGGAGGACATTCTGCCGTATGTCTGGTTGCTATTCCTCAAGACTGTCAAGATCATGAAAATAAGCAAGGACAGAAACTGTCACAGCCCCCAAGCGACTGAGACACCATGACAACTACATGCACGAAAGTCACCTGAACTGGGTCCTGGGACAGCAGGGGAACATTAATGGAACAACTGCTGACATCCAAAACAGTATGGCAGACAGTTAAGAGTAATGTGCACAAGTTGGCTTTTTGGTTTTGACAAATGTACTGCCGCGATGTAGGATGTTAAGAATAGAGAATGTTAAGCCAGGAGTATGCGGTGTCCTCTATACTATTTTTGTGACTTTCTGTATATCTAAACTTATTCCAAAATTTAATCAACTATGTTTTTAAAAGAATCCTACTTCTCCTTCGAGCTTCACTCAGGTATCACCTCCCTTGTGATGCCCGACTGAACCCTCCTCCTCAGTTCTACCTTGCTTTCTTCTACACTCTCCCAGCACTTCGCTTTCTTCTTGACTGGCATCTGCACGTTATAATTATGTTTTTACTTTTCTAACCAGCCCTCTACACTTTGATATACTATCAACTTGAAGGTGATATTTAAAAAAAATTCATAGGATCTAGCAGAGTTCTTGATTCATGATAAACACCTAATAAGTGTGAATGGATAGATGGATGGATGGATGGGTGGATGGATGGATGCTGGGTGGATGGCTGGATGGGTGGATGGCTGGATAGGTGGATGGCTACCACAGCCTGTGCTGTCAAAGCACGGAATTACTATATCACGCTTATACTTTCCAGGCTTAGCTGGACATTTCCCCAAAACAGAATTTATTCTGTGGGCTAAGGCAGTGTTTATTACTGCAAGTAGAGCCATATATCTAAAAGCACCTTCCCTTCTAGACTTCTAAAGCTGTTTAGAAACCACATTTTACTAATCTTCACACCTCCATCACGTGAAATGCTCCAGGCATAATTTAGTAATCCAAACTACATACCACAGAGGATTTGAGAAGTACCTAATTAAAGATACAATGCTGTACTCACCTTATCCCATGCTTAAAGCTGCTGAAATTAGTGAGCATTTGGACTCAGAGGAAAAAAAAACTCAAGCATTTTTATAACTGTGGATTTTGAGGGATTTGAGACATCAGTTCGCCAGGTTTGAATGAGAAAAACAGGTTTAAAAACTCAGGGATAAATAAATATAGCTGGAAGCCAAACAGGATGCCACAGTTAAATGAAATGGGAAAAGAACAAGAGTAATACACTGACCTGCTAAATAAAGGAGGTCAGCACGGGTATAAGAAATGTTATTGTCTTCTGTGCACATTCTCCAAAAAACAAAGCTTGAGATGAGTTTGCATGTAGAAGTGAATTAAACACCAGGAGTGGAGAACAGAAACATACACTAGGCTAGTTGATATTCCCATTGTGGGGAAAATAAAGTATTGAATATAACTTGTATTAACTGCAAATGTGTGTGCTTATAAGTTGATATTATAGTAACACAAATGGTAATTTTAATAGTGGTTTTGCTAAACTTTTTATTACTATGCATTGAATATATACTTTTTTTTGGTTTTGGTTTTGGTTTTTTGATTCAGGGTCGCACTGAAGCCCAGGGGAGCTTCCAGAGTACTAAAATGACAGGCAAATGCCATCATTGCCAGCTCAGTTATTTTTGGTGGCAGGGTCTTGCTGTGTTACCAAAGGTGGTCCTGAACTCTTGGGCTTAAGCAGTCCTCCTGCTCAGCACCCCAAGTAACTATGACTATTGGCACATACCACCATGCCTGGCTAAATACACACATATCATTTTTAAAGCAATTTTTACAGATTTGAAAATTCTGTGATAATGAATAGATGTTAAACTCCTGAACCTAATTAATTCCTTCAGCTTCCTAGATGCTATTTCAAAAGTTGAAATTTACAATCATCCAGGTGCAGAGGCAGTTGTGCATGTGTAACTAGCATGATTATTTTCTTCTCTGAATCCACTAAACGAAAGTGCAGCCTTTGGAAAAACATCAGTCCTTGCTATTACTGCATGAGTGGAAGGGGATTCCTTGTTCTCCTGGATTCTCACATGTCACAGCGCACTGCTGCCTTGCAGAAGCTGCGCACATGGACACACAACTGCAGCCATGGCTGGATGCTACATACCATCAGTCTCTTGCTCTAAGTTGTTCGTCGAAACACAGGCAGATTATGGAGCTCGAGGTTCCTGAGTTCAATAAGTCCAGCTATCAAAAGCAGAACTCTGAAGAAAAAACCAGTCTGCACTCTGGTGGGATTGCCAAAGCTACCATGGTATGTGTGGCTATGAAGACCCAGACTATCCAAGTGGCTCGGGGTTACTGGCTTTCTGTCGACTTCACTGCCTGCCCTTGCTGTTGTACTGTGGAGCAACTTGAGAAAGAGAGAAAGATGTTCTCGGGATGAATTCTCCATAGTTTCTGCAACAACCAAACCTAGACCAGCTTGGAAAGCCAGTCCCAAGATATGCACTTGGGGCTACCAAGGCCTTAGGGTTCATGTTGATGTGTTTCAGTGTTGAACAGAAATCAAACTCTTCCTCCCACTGAGAGCTTACTTGCTCTACGTGGTTTGTGAAGGATAATTTCACTTTAAAGTTAGTGACTCTGTTCTACTCTAACTGGCCAAGTAACCTCAGGTCTCTCACAATGTCCTTGGGCCTCAGTTTCCTCATCTATAAAATATGAAGGGAGGATTACTGAGACTTTGGATTCCAAGATGTTACAATATAAAATTCCTGCCAAGATAAATCTCTCGAGTGTATTTTCTTATATTTCCCTGGAGGCTTCTTCCTACTTGTTCTGCACATGGAAAGTATCTGATGCCTCGCCCTTCCACACCCTGCTCAGAACTTGAGAAAATCCTGAATGTTTCTTTTACAAAGCAGCTTGAGCTATGTTTTCTATGCATTTGGTTCCTCTTCTCCTGCAAAGTCCTCACTTCCTCTTCCAATTGTAAGTAACCAGTGTGTCAAAAACACAGGCACTTCTCATCAGGCTCTTTGAATCTGATAATGAATTTGGTTGATATCTTTTTCACTGTGAATCAGTTAATACTGCCATTCTATTTATCTCTGATTCACACCGTGGGAATTTTAAGTGGGATGTTTCTCATGGAGAAAAAAATGTGTTTGGAGAATTCCTTTGCTTATTCTGGACCCACAGAATTTCAGTTGACAACCCTTAGGTGGAGTTGCAAACTTACTCTTATCATCTGCATTTAGACGTGCCCCTGAAAGCCTCAGGAGCTCATCAGTAGGGCTTCTTCAGAGGTGGCTGGATCTAGTGCATGATGCTGGGACTAAAGGCGGGTGATTACTAAATCACTGATTGGTTTGGCCCTGCCCTAATCCTAGTAGCTTAGGTAGAGCATAAAAGGAGCAGGAAAAGATTCCCAGGGCCCCTCGCTTGCTTTGCAACCTTCTGCCCACCATGAACTGTTTCTCCTCTGGGCTGCCCCCTGCCACGCCACCCTGCCTTGGGGCCAGCCAACTACGGACTGAAACTTCTACAAACTGTGAAACAAATAAACCTTTGCTCCCTTAACTTTGAGTGTCATGTATTTTGTCTCAGCAACAAGAAAAATAAGAAACTTGCCTTTGTTGTTTACCATCAGAAATTTATGGAGAGTTGGTTGGGCAGTAGTGGTTAAAAGATCTTTTGTTCCAATCTGGACAGGAAAGTCAGAATCAATGATTTCATACTGTTTGCACCATCTAGAATCTACTGAAAGTATTAATTTTGATAGCAGTGTCAGCCTGCAGATACAGAACAGCATGATTATGGATAACAATTCCAGTTTAACGAGAACATTCTTCAGGCTGATATGCTTGAGTTTGATTCCCTCTTGGGAGATGTAGACAATGGGCTAAACTGATCGTAGTTATCTTCCTGGGCCTGCAGGAAGAGCAGTGTACCGTTATTAAAATTAACCTATGCTCACAGGTAGAGCACTGGTGGCAAAGGTCTGTACAGCAAGATAGTTCTCCACGGCACCAGAACAGCAGTTTAGCTGGCTCTTCTGCTTGGCCTGACTGGCCACATCTCTGTGGTGACGAGACAGGATATAAGACAGGCTCTCTGGGCCTTATAGGTTGATATGAGGGTGGGTCCTGAAGTGAGGAAGATCAACAAGGCAGCCTGTTGTGCTTTTTAGATGTGACTGGAAAAATCAATACAAGGTCCTCCTAATACCCATTCAGATCCAGATCTTTCTTGGTTTTGGATTCTTTAAATCTCTTACTTGGCCTATTTCTCATGCACTGAGAAGCTTGTGTTCAGTATGAGAGTGAAAGTGTTTCTCTTTGTTTCAACACTGTGAATGTAAATCAGAAGCTAGGTTTCATTTCTGGTTCCTCCAAGCAAGTCACTTATTCTCTTGGGACCTTTTTAATACATCTATAGGGACAAGGAATTTATCCTAGATAAATTCTGGATTAATATTTTCAATATGACAACAATGCATTAACTCAAGTATGGGACCTTTCTCAGCAGGCCACGCCCAACCATGTGTGTCACACATAAGGGTTGCACACTGAGCCTGATCTCCTTCATGCTTTGTCCACTACCAAACTTCTCTGATATTGCAGCTTGTCCTTTCATCTCCACATGCACAACCCTCATGCAAAAATCAAATATCAGAACAGAAACAAAGTGAAAACTAAAACCTGGAGTTGCATTTTTGGCCTAAAATCCATCTCACTTTTATTTTTCATGTCCCCATGACCATAAGTTGTACCTCAGCCCTTGCTTTTGACTTCCTTTTATTCTCCAAGGTGGATTTTCTTCGTTCCTGCCTAAAACATCCAAATGACCTTTGCTTTGAGCTTTTGCTAAATCGCCATATGTTAGATAATTATGCCCAAAGGACTTACTTCCAGAGTGGCCTAAACACAAAAGAAAAACACACAGCCAATTTTTTTTTTAGAGCAGTGCAAACATTTCCTTAAACCTAAGTGTCTCAAGAGGAATACTGACAGAATAAACCTTTCACCCAGCAAGTCCATTCTGTGTAGTGCTTGTCCTGAATCCTGCTTGCATTTTTACATCCCTAATTTATCTACTATTTTGCCAATAAAAGCACTCATGTTCTTTGATTTAAGTTTTTTTTTACAATGGAAAAGTGGCCAGAGAAAATGACTCAGTTGAGTGTTTTATTAACAGAAAGAACTGATACGCCAGCAACAACCCAAGCACTTTGTCCTGTCTCTATCATGTTACACCTAATATAGCACCATCTGAGAAGTAGGAGATTGCAGTGAAATGCCAGCAAATCAATGGATTTTTGGATGTTATATTTGCTAAAAAGTAGACAACCAAAAAATAAATACATTAGTATAATTTAACAATTACAAAGCAACTACCAAAAAGAGTATTCTCTTAACCTGTCTTAGAGGGGAGTAAGTTTAATTTCTTGCATGAGATTTTCTCCTAGGACCAAGTTACTGAAGACTCATTGAAGAAGATAAACTTCCTGTAGAGAATGTCACCATAATCTCAGATTTATAGACAAATCAGATTTATTGCTAGAATTAAGTACTAGAATTCTAAGAGGAGAAATTATTTCAAATCTAGTCATGACTAACAACCCAAGTGCAAAATGAATTTATTTTCTATTTTGACACTGTGGGATGTTCTGTTTATTATCAAAAACAAATGCATGGGCTGGAAATGTAGCTCAGTGGTAGAGCACTTGTCTAGCACATGTGAGGCCCTGAGTGCAATCCTAGTAACAGGAAAAAAGTGCATTTGCTTCTGTAATCTTATACAAACAAAGCCCATCTGTCTCAAATATTCAAGATTATAAATTCTCGGGGTTTTTGTTTATGTACTAGGGATTAAACACAGGGCTTTACCCATGCTTACCTCTACCACTCAGTTACGTCCCCAGTTCATATACGTTCAGTTTTAAGGGGCAGTCTAGGAAAATAATACTATACATGCTAATGAACCACTACCTTGTCATGACTATTCCAAATATTTGAATACCCGTACCCTTTAAAATACGAGCAAACAACAAATGTGTACATTGAGACTCATCCACTCACTTCCCAATGGAAGGGTTATATCACCCACCCCCATCTCGTGTTAATTGCCTAAGGCTGTCACAACAAACTGACAGTGTCAAGTGATGGAAATGTATTCTGCATAGTTCGAGGGGCTACAGCTCTGAAATCAAGTTGTCAGCGGAGCTATGCTCTCTCCTGCCTTGGATTTCCCTTGTGTGATGCCTGCCAGCAATCCCTCATCTCTGCCTGCCTTGTCCCATGGCCTCTCCCTTGTCCTTTCTCTTCTTGTGAGGAACCAAGTCATTCTGGGTGAAGCAGCATCCATTCTACTCTAGTATGAGTTCTTATAACTAAGTACATCTTCAACAGACCTGTTTCTTAGTAAGGTCACATGGTGAGGTTTTGAGAAGGACAGGACTGAGGGGTTATGATTCTACCTCCTATACTCCCCTGAATGCATGGTATACTCTCTGATTTTTAAATGAAATAAGACTTTAAATACTTTATGAAGTATTCCAGAAGAGAAAAGCTCGATGTATGCCTTCAGAATCTGGCCCTTCAGCAACCCATCTCAGTGGTTCTCAAAATGTAATCCAAGGACCACCCATATCAATTCCACTTGGAGAGTAAGGGTTTTATTAAAAATGTAGATTCTTAGACTCTGCCCAGATTTGCCAAGTCAGATCTGCTAAGTATAGAGAGTCCAGGGACCTGCATTTTAAACAAGCTCCCGGTGGTACTGTGCACACTAAAATTTGAGAACTACTGATCTATAGCGTCAGGGAAATCTGCCTTACATTCCCCATGGTAACTCTTAAAGTTATTCCTTATTTTCATCCCCACTCTTTGCAGATAAAATTGAGAACAGGTGGTCAACAAATTTTCTTATATTTGAACACCACGGCAAAGATATTCCCCATTCCTTTTTTCCCTCTAGACAAAAATCATATAAATTTAAGTAATACTAAATCCTTAGTTTTGATGGAATGTGTTGCCTACTCATTAAATCATTTACAAACTCTAGTCAAATTCTTTTTATCTCCAGAATCACAGACAACATCTTCGGGTCATGGAATGAAATACTATCATTTAGCACTTCAGTTTAGAGAAGTCTGAAGCCTAGAAGAGTCACACTAAAGTTATCTGTATTAGTTGAGATTTTCCAGAGAAACAGAATCAGTAAGGTAGAGACAGAAATCTCACCATTTGCAGATGGAGCTGCAGGAGAACTAGTGGTATAAAATTTGGTCTCAGTCTAAGAACTAGAGGTGCCAGTGGTATAAAGCCCAGTCCAAAGGAAGGACAAGATCCATGTCCCAGTTCAAAATGGCAGGAGCCAGGAGGAGTAAATTCCTTCTTCCACTTTCTGTTCTAGGAGAACCTCAGTGGACTGGAAGATGCCCACCCACATTGCAGATGGCGTCTACTTTACTGAATCCACTAATTCAAATACTAATCTTACCTGGAAACATTTTCACAGACACACTCAGAAATAATCTTTAATCTGGGACCCTTTGGCACAATCAAGTTGATGTGCAGAATCAGTCACAGTACTGTTATAATCAGGATTATTTCCAGCTGTGAAAAATACATACGTACTTAAGTATTGCCGCCTATTAGTGTTTGCCTCTATTCCTTCCTTCCTTCCTGTTGGCCCTGTAAGGAAAATGTTATCAAGGAAGAAACAGGCCACATCTAGACTGTGGTTTCAATTTTCTAAGGCAAGAAGAGGTAGCAAGACCAGGGTAAAGGGTGGCCATAAAGTAGAAACAAAGCTATTTTTCATCTGAACTAAGCTTTTGCAGGCCTGGAGAACTTGTAGATCTCTTTAAGCAACTTAAAATGAAACTTGGTAAGATCTACCCCAACAGTCTGATACTACTGGAGCCAGGAAGTTTGGAAAATCTAGAGCTGATACCTAGTATTATTTCTCAGCCTGTAATTTAGCTCTCCCTTGAAACAGAATTCTACATTGATCATTCACATATACATTCATCACACATCAACCATCGTCCCCAGAGAACTTAGCATCTAGCCTTGGAAGCAGTCATAGAACACCAAATTTGCGACATGTACTGTGAGTGACAGAATTTCTGAATGAGAGAGCAATGAAACGGGAGTGGAAGGCAGTGGGAAGTGCTACTCAGACTCAGAACTACACTGATCAAAGAGGAGAAAATGACTCAAGGAAGCCCCTTTGTGAGTGAAGAAAGCAAGAACGAGAGACAGCACAGGCAGGTCACCCACGTTGGCCATTTACACACTATGGTGGAAGAAGCACTACTAATTAGCTAGTAGCCACCTACGTCTAGTATTTCCCTTTCTAGAGATGATTAGGAGACTTTGCTGAGAATCTTTTAGTCAGACTAGAAAAGTTAACAAGTTTTAGTGACTGATTCAAGCCTTTATTAAATACCCATTATAAGCAAAACTTTTCATTGTTAGTAAGAATTGGTTTAGAAATCAGAGGGCACAGTCAACCCTTAAACGCTTCATAATTCATTTAGGAAAGAAGACGTCTGTATGGATGAGTGCCATAGGAACTGAAGTTAAGGATTGTTTCCTGTGAAGTGCAGTTGAGTGAAGATGAGTCTGGAACTGAGTCCTGAAAGAAAAGGCAGGTAACAGAGAGAAAGAGGACGGACTTGATCAGGAGCAGGATCTACACTGAGAAGGATGAGGAATGGGAGAAGAAGACTGAATTAAAAGATCATTTGGTAAAACCGAGGCTGCACTGAAAGATGAGCCCATCTTTAAATAATGTTGAATTTCTTTAGTTTCACCTCTATATTACATTGACCCTATGAACCTACAACTTTTTTAAGACCTTAAATCAATTGTTAGGAATTTTGTGTTCAACTAGAAATTCAGAGTTCAAAATACAAGGAAGTGAAGAAAGAGATGTTTGGGGAAGATTTATCCAGCAGAGGGAAGGCTGGGCTTGGTGGTATCAGAGGGTGGGAGGAGATTAGGAACTACTCCTGCAACCCAGTCTTGGGATTTCAGAACCCGGAGATCAGATTGGCCAGCTGTAATCTCTAAAGGACAAATCTAATCTTAGTATTATAATCTTAGATTATACAGTATTGTCAAATCTAAGAATCGCAAGGGAAATTTTCAGCAAACCTGGTGATTAGTTGGACATGGGCAAAGAAAGAAAGTGAAAGGAAGCGATGAAAGCAAGACATATAGCCCTGGGGACTGGAAGACCAGTGGCGCCATTGACATTCGACATACACCTTGAGCTGTGCAGTAAATGCTTCACTGAAAGTGTTGCCAGCTGAAAATGTGTATAACACAACATTTTATAAATTAGATCATGTTTAAATACACTAAAACCACCTGCTGCATTCGTTGGGATATTACTTTGTTGCCTTAATACAGATCAAATGCTACTGGCTTAAATAAACCAGATTTGTTTGTCTCTTATGAAAATATGAGTTGGTTATCACTGTTAATGTTACTCTTATCATAAGGGCAAAACTGGCTCACCAATACTTACTCTGTGCCAGCTGCAGGGAAAAGAGAGGATGTTAAGGATGGCAACTTCCAGGTAAAGTTAAGATCTACAGGTGTATTTATTATTTCCTGTTTCAGCCAATTAGCCAAATCTTGGTCACATGGTTGTATCTCCGGCATTGAGGCCTGGAAAATGTAGTTGCTATGGGTGGCCATGTGCCCAGCTAAAACTTCAGGGGTTCCTCCTAAGAGAAACAGCAGATATGAGAGTAGTCTTTGTAACCATTGTGGCTTAGCGAGAAAGCCTTTTGTGAAACTATTTTGAAAAATAGCAAAGGAAAGTCCTTTTCAAATATCAAGTTTTCCAGTATTGCCATATATTTGTGGAGGGAAAAGAAGGAAGACAATGTCACTTTCTTTTCCACTAACTATGCTCCAGTGTCTAGGATTTTGACCTAATCAATATGTCAGGAAAACATTGAAGAATTGTGTGGGCAAACTAAATGTCAAATCTCAGAACTGGAAGATTTTTTTTTTGGAAGAGTATCTTTTATCTTATTAAACATAATATGAACCAAGAGGTTTTCTGGAAAGGGATCTCTCTGGATGAAAGACATGATTGTCCAGGTGAAACTTTAATTCCATTTCTATCATCAAACCTGGGACATCTCCAGAATTGCATCCTCTCCTGGAAGTATCACAATTCCATGGCAACGGCCATGCTTGTTTCCCAGGGATATTCAGCTTCTCCTGAAAATTCAGCCTGGGCACAATAGTAAACACTGTTTGTTTAGTTTCTCTTCATGCAGCTAAGATAAGCTGGCACTTGAAAGTGATGTAACTGAATATGGTGATAGCACCAAGAGAAAACAGACACAGAATAATGACGATGAGGTTTTGGGGGTACTCTACATAGAGAATTCTGAGCCATGGGGACATTGGTGGGCACACTAGCAGTGTCAGACTGCCTTTCCTAGCTTCCTGTCATTGTTTGCAGGTGGGGTCTGGTTACAGCTTGTTTTTCTAATCTCTGGAAACCTAGCTCAGATAGTTCTGGCCCCGAATAAAATCCTTTGCCCATCAAGGTGGGGATTCAAAAGACACCAGTCTCCTAAGTCAGGTGCTGAGGTACTCACCATAAGCAGTAGGTAATATCCATCTTTCTGCACCCATGACCAACATAGTAACCAGGACATAGCTGGGGCTGAATGTACTGTGTCTTAGGTGGAAATCCAAAGCTTTTCCTCGTACAAATGATCAGAGTTGAAATCAGTATTTTCCCATATTTAATTCCAGTTTGGGAGCTGAAGGCCATACTGTCCTGAAATGTTTGGGACTGGGATGATGGGCACCCTGAATAGCTGAGGCTTCATGATTTAGGTTACCTGCTCAGCCTCACACACTCCAAAACAGATGACTTGTAGACCTGAGAAGATCAGCAGACCATATACTTCCTTGTCAAACGAGGAAGCTGGGGCTCAGAGAGGCAGGCTGCTGTGGTGATATGTGGCAGAGCTGCACCTGGAACCCCAGTCATTAAACGCCCTCCTTTGGCTTTATACCTCTTCGCATCTTCATTAGAAACTTGGTCTCAATGGAGCTCCCGAAGGTGGCGGTCACTTGGGGCAGGGGGCTCACCACTGTTCCTGCCTGCCTTTGTGGTCCAGCGGGACTTTTGCTAGTTCCTGGAAGGTGCACTACTCCTTGGTGGCCACTCCACAACTCTTGAAGTGTGATACATCTGAAAACAGACGCTGCTTGCTCTTGGGTAGAGGAATCTCTCCTAGAAGTCCATATTCAAAGGGTAGATGCCCAGGATGGTGATTTTGAGGGCAGCTGTGGACTTGTAAGTAAGGTGAAGCCTAGTAGGAGTTCTTGGTCATCAGGGACACGCCCTCAAAGGGGACTATAAGATCAATCACTCCGCCTCTCTGGATCAAGATGTGACCCTCGCTCTGACACACTCTAACCACAGGGGGCTGCCATCACTAGAGACCCATGGACTGGGGAGTCTGGACCAACGTCCAAATATAAACTTATTTCATGAGTAGCCTGTGTCAGGTATTTCACTGTAGC